>JBAFWW010060787.1:0-10028 GCA_036873685.1 Agapornis canus | reverse complement strand
CTCCGGGAGTGGGGAGGAAGGAGGGGGGAGGGGGGAAGGTGAGTGGGGGGTGCTGCCTAGCTGGGTTTAAACTACAACAGCCTTTTAGTACAAAGTATATATCTCAGTATACTAAACAGGACGTGGCAGGCATCCAGGCAGTATGTTCTTACTCCCATCCAAAAGCAAACCAGTATACTGTACAAGCCTAAAGTCAAACACAAAGCAGTCACACACTCATCCTTGTACAAAGTCTTTTGGTTGTGCTTGGGATGACTTGCTTGACAATTCAAGATTTACTACAGAAAACAAACACAAAAATACCACTCTGTATAAGCCAGGATCTTTTGTTTGTAAATTTCTCCAACATTATGTTGTCAAATTCCCCTAGTCTGTAACACAACACAATGCTGCCATATTACCGTAAATAGTGAGCAAGATCTCAGAAGTGGCTGAAGGTTCAGACATGCTTTCTTCATACAGGTCTTCGATGATACAAACAAGGAATGAAGAGAACCTCTCTAAATGGTCAGATCAAAACCAAAGGCCAGCAAAAACAAGCCACACAGGATGGGAGCAATTATTTCCATTCTTTGCTGCTTATCCCACTTCTCCATTTCTCAAAGTGCAATACAGTATCAAGCTTTGCCTCTTTAGACAGGAAAAGATGTTTCTGGTAATTTCTCCTACCTCAGAGTCTGTGCTCAAAAATTTATCTTTCTATTCTGCCCAGTAATTTACAAGCAATACTGAATCAAGCCAAATAAATTTCAGGAGAGCTGTGTCAGTCACAAGAACTGCTAATGTCAAGGACTGCAGTATTTCTGTTGGGGCAATCCAACCTTTCCCCTCCTGGACCTCTAAAATAGAAGTCTGTGGCAAAATATTCAGCCTTATGCAAGTTCCTTGGCTGACCCATTTCCAAACCCAGGCAATTTTTATAGCCCATTCTGAGCTGAGTTTTGTTGAGATTTTATTGCTCTTGAAATGGTGCTTGCTAAATTTGCTAAGAGAAGTGCAAAAGTCTTTCACTTTCAAGCCAGCAGCCATGCTGGTTGTTTATGAGAATGCCACTTCACAGAAGCAGCACTGTGAACAAAGTCGCTATGTACCCTTGTTTCAGATCTTCCTCCAGCCTTTGGGTGACTTTTTAAAGAGGCTTGCTTACCATCAAAGAAGATGCTATGTAAAGCACTTGCAAGCTTGTCTCCCTAGAAAGCAGATGCTCCAGCAACTACAATTTTTCCTTTTGACTCAGATGATCTGTTTTTAAGGTTTTGAAATCTCCTTCAGCAAGGAGGAGAAATTCAATGTTGGGTATCCCATATGTCCTGCTATGTATTTGCAGAGTCCTGTTTCTCTGAACATAGCAGAGTCAAAGTACAAGGAGTAAGCTTCATTGCTTAAGAGTTCCAGGCTCCTTTTCAGCCACCACTTCCAACCCCAAGCTGTCTCTCCAGGGAATGCTATGAGCACTATTCACATCATTCTGTGTTTCTGCTGCCTTTTTGCCATTCTCAAACAGTTGCAATTAAACCAACTCACAGCTTGACTATGTTATCAGCAGTTTGCTATCAAATCCTTAGAAACCATGTGAAACATGGAAACCCACACTTTCATTGGAAACCCACACTTTCATTATCTAAACATGAATACACTAAAATGCTGGATTTCAGTGCTCCCTGAAGTAGATTAGAAGTACTTATCTCACTATCTTCTAGAGAAGTAATTTGTACCAATCACCATGCAACAGTTTGGACAAACATGCCATAATACAACATGTTTTCATAAATAGGCACAAGAAAATAGTTTTTAAGAACTCAGCTTATAACATCCTACTAATATATGGAAATGAGACTTGAAAGCAGGGGGGAGAGAGGGAACAACAAGGATGTTTTGCAACTTTGGTAATTTCACTGGTTCCTATGGAAATATTCCCTATTTATAATGCCAAACAGAGATTAGAATCAGTCCAAATATGCAGTAATGGAACTACAGTTATAGTAAAGATGTAACAGATGCAAAGTAGGAACTATCCAAAATCCCTCATAAAAAAGGTTTCACACACAAGGCATTTACTGGGCAAATCTAAAACAGCATTGGCAAGAAAATGCACTTGGTAAATATCACCTTCTTGATTAAAGGGTTATTACTTTCTTTAGCTCCTGTCCAAAGGGATGAAACTATGAACTGAACTCTACAGGAGTTCTTATGTTGCAGGAAAAGTATGATTCTAAATTCCCAAATTTACTTTCAAAGTTTGAATGATGACCAAAGTTTTGCAACTAGTGCTTTCTCCAGTAAAACAAACAAACAAACAAACAAACAAACAACACAACAGATGATGGTGTAAAAGGAAGCAAACAAAAATCAGAGAGGATAAGAGAAACTAAGTATCCCAAGGAAAACAAAAAGAAATAGTTTCCTAATCCAGTTCACTGCAGGGTACCACAGAGAGCTGTGCAAGCACAGAAGGACTATTACTGAAGCAGAAATGAGACACGACAGTGGCCTGGCACATCACACAGGAGCTGCTTATGCTGACACGGCTTCAGTCTGAAATGCATAAAATATGCATTTCAAAATGCAAAAAAAATGCTACTTGTTTCACAGAACATAGTGGATATATTTTAATTAGTTATGAGATAGTGTAAACATTTACTTTATAGAATCAGAAAGCAGACTTTATTGTGTGCAGATAAAAATGCAACATCAACAGTATTTTACTGCAAATTCTGCTCTTTTTGTATCTGGTTCATTGAACTAAGTGCAACCCATCTGTTACTACACAGGACAAACAGTCAAATAGAGAAAAAAAACCCAAACCTCTTATTTAATACATATCCAAAATTATTTGCATAGATGACAAATGAAGTGGAGTGTATAGGCAATCAAAACCATAGAAGGTTTGACTGAGTACTGCAAAATTGCAGGAAGGTTTGTAAAAGTTTATATCCAAGACAATTAGGAATACAAAATGAGGTTATTAAGTCTGATGTTGAAACTAATTGCCTCAGAATAAGGCACATGCATGTAGTAACTTAAAATGGTCTAATAAAATATTTCTCATAGTTGGACATTGCATGGGTGCCTGCAAACAATTCTGGAGTGGATACCCAAAAGCAGTGTCCCACTAAGGAATAAATGTTGAAACAATTACAGCAGATTTCCTTCATTTAGGGAAAGTATGCCACAGGGCTGATTTTTC
Organism: Agapornis canus; assembly: GCA_036873685.1. Taxonomy (NCBI): domain Eukaryota; kingdom Metazoa; phylum Chordata; class Aves; order Psittaciformes; family Psittacidae; genus Agapornis; species Agapornis canus. The sequence continues at coordinate 6,841 of JBAFWW010060787.1, read as the reverse complement.
TCTCTCGGTTTCTTTACTCTTTACTATGCAAAAGTCAGACAGTGAATACCTTGCTGCCGTAAGACAGTCATTCAACCAGAACACCTCATAGCAAACAGTAACTTGCTACCACATGGTTATTTTTCAGAATCAGGCTATACTACCATGGTGAAAGGTACATTTTCATGGGACAAATGAGATTTTTCCAAATGACACATGAACATCGATATTATTTTTTCAACCCCTGGAAACTTGTAATTATTCTAAAAATCCTAACAAGTGGCAGCGGCAGTTGGTTGATGCAATTCCCAAGAAAAGATTACACAATTTCAGAGGTTGGACATTCAGAACAGAGCAGGGAAAACTAAGCAGAGGTAGAGAAACTGAAGAAAAGCAAGACTGATAGGAAAGTCATATATGAAAATCATATTGCAATTGGTACAGCTACAATAAACCTAAGCTCTAAAATCCAAATGTATAATTTTGGGGAGTATGAGTGTGTTTGGGGATGGCAGTGAAAGATCACACATTAGTCTTCATGATGATCTTGGCCTAAAGCATCCATGAACTCAGCTCTGATGTGACTGACATGCACTTCAGCAAAATAATTGTTATTATTGTTGTTGCTAAACTAGCAAGTAATAACCAACTCTAAAACTGTATTGGTTTTAGTTAAAAAAATAATATATATATATATACATACTTGAGTGTACATATATATATATATATACACACACTTGAGAAAGAAGCAGAAAAAACATTAATTGTGAAGTGACAACACTTTCTGTATGGGAAAATGTATTTAGGAACTACACATTCCTGCAGAAGTATGCATTTAAATAATTCTGGTGTCCCTTGTGGGATTGTTCTAACCTATTTATTGTTATTGTCAAGGAAATTTCTGCTAGCAAGTCAGCAAGAATAAAACCAAAGACCATCGAAGTATGTTCTTCCTAATGTTCTGAGGATCTGCAAACAAGTCAGCACTGAATGTTTTGCTTACATTGCATGTTTAGTTTTCATGCAAGCCAGGGAACAATGCAGACCTGATGTGGCTCATAACCTGAGCTCTGTAAAGCACAAGAACTGATGTAAGATGTGACTGAAAATCTGAAACTCCCAGGTTATCTGATTTTATCACATGCCTTAAACAAACCTGTTCAGACTCTCAGGAGCAACCACCATGTGAATCACCATTGCTTCCCTATGCGGCAATCTCATCTTCAGCCACCTGCTACAGAGAACCTTTTAATACTCTCTTTTTTTGTCACATAAATGACATGTTTGCCACTGTTCAGCCTCTGTATGCCCCAAAAGTTCTTCCATACACAACAATCTCTCTCGCGTTTTCATTAATCTTGTGCTGCACCAACCATGTATTTCCCCAAGCAGAAGAAAGAGAACTTGGCAATATGGGGAGCTCTGCATATCATCTCAACTAAATACCATTAATGTGCTTAAATTCCACTTAGCTGTTAGACCTCAAGAAGAGTTCAAGTAGATGCCCTAGATCTGGTTTCAGGCATTTCAATACTGAAATGCAAAAAGGATGTAGACTTTACTTTCTCTCAGATATTTGGATCTCTCATATAAAGTGACAAATAACATGAATCCATTTGGCATGGGACAAGGCAGAAGAAAAATACAAATACTGAGAGAAGGCAGTTATGGATCTTAGTAAGAATACTTCAGCTCTGTAAGTCTATTTCCAACCATGATTTTAGCTCCAGTGGTTGGGGTATGGGACTGCAGCCATCATTTGTTTACATCAGCACACCTCTCTACAGACCATCAAAATTATTTCACACAAACTCATGTAAACATGAAGTAGCAATCTCTACTACACTGAAAAAATAAGTTAGGAAATGGAAAACATAGCACTGTGAGAATACAAGAAGTAGCAACTCACCTTTGAGGCTTCCTTAGGAGTCAGAAGTACTTCATGAAGTAAGTTGAAAAGCTATTTTAATCTTTATTCATAGTAATAGGATTCATAGGATTCATGTAATAGTATTCACAGTACCAGTATTCATAGTGTTTGTAGTCATTCATAATATTCATGTGGGCCAATTCAGAATGGGGTACAATCAAAATAACAGAAACAATAAGCAAGGGCAAGTACATTGGTCACCTTGAAACAGTGAAAATCACAAAGTAGGCTTACTGGATATAGTACTGAATTCTCTGCATAGAAGGTATTTTAAAAAGTACCAATTTCAACTTCTCTGGTCTTCTCCATCTGAAAGTGAATATTACAATTGCAAATTTCATAGTATTTCTAACCAAGCACTGTGTACATATTGGTAATTCATATAAATGAATTTTACATTGAATCTTTTTGGTGATCTAGTTCTAGATAATTACATTTCTTCTCTTACTAGTTTTTCAGCATACAAATCTACCCTGTGTATATTCATGTCTTCTTGAAAAATATTTGTTCTGAAAAAAAAATCTGTACATGTAAGAGCTACCTTCTACAAAGATGCCTGAAGGAAGTCTCCAGCTCAATACTTCCTTCTTCACACAAAAGGGAACCTTGTTACACCTGCAGAATGGCCCCTCCTTGAGTCTATGTAAAGGAAGAGGGTGGACACAGCTTCAAAGCAGTACATAGATGTGATACATCCAGATTTTCTAAAAACATACTGCTGAGGAACAACAACAGCAGAACAAATAACCATGTACCTATTACTGCATGTAAGAATTTTTGCTAGCCTACAATTCCCACACAACAAACTTGATGTTTCATGATACATACTTCTGCAGTACTATCCTTAAAAGTTCTCCCTCTCTTCAAATCCTTACAGCACAACAATTAAAGTCTGCAACTGACTGCACTCAGGTACTTACTGTTAGCTTTAAATCTTAAACCAAGTTAGACTGCCATTACAAGGATCAAAAATACTGTCTACTCATCTAAACTACTGCTTCAAAAATTCACACTGCAGCACTATACCTTTGAGAAGAATCACACATTCATGCTAATTCTATATATCCACAAGCTTTTTCATCTAATTCACAGTGCCAAAAGTATTTCATGGCAAGTCACATCCCATTGTTTTGTCTCAACTGCATGATAGTCCAAAAACCTTCAAGGGCAGAACAAAATCCATATTCCATCAAATCACTCATAAATAGTGAATTCAGAGGAACCAATTTAAGCCCTCATGGGAGTAATCAGATATCTTCACAATATCCAAACGTTACATTTTAACTTATATGGAGATATAACTAATATGGAGATGCTTCTCAATATGGAGAAACATCTATATAACTAATATGGAGATGTTTGTTAACTAATATGGAGATGTTTCTCAATCTAAGGAAACTGAAAAGAGGACAACAAATAATCCCTTCCAAATTCCATTTCAACTATTATTTATTCCACAACCACAATGGACATGGTACTGCACAAACAAATAAAATAAACATACTCTCTTTCCCATCTTGTCAAAGAGCTGCAATCAAACTCCAGACAAAGAACTAACTAACCTCAGACGAAATTAGCATGGACCGGGGATTAGCTACATGAATTCACACAGCTATAGAACGGGTTATCCACATTGTTCACTGTTTTCATAGCGAAGAAAATGAAGATTAGATTCCATCAATCCAATTCCCTTCCCACAGGGTCACATAAAGAAGAACGTTCTTTAAAGCAAGAACAAATTTATCCCACACATTTCTCAAAATAAGCAAACAAAAAAAAAACCCACCCACTTTATTCTGGAATCAAAAAGTACAGGTGAATTTGTATACTAAACACAGAACACAGTAGTAAAGTATAGAAAAATCACTTGGTACAGTTTGTCTTTTTCTCAAGTCCAATCTCAAATGATTCCTAGTTAAGTTCCCTGCAGAAATGAAAATGCTTATTTGGATTTTGTCATTTGACACCTTTCTACGCTTGTCATCTTCCTACAGCAGATAAACTCACCAAAATTACAGTAACCAGTAAAGTTGGATGAATCGAATCAAGTGGCATCTTTTCCTGGTAGTACTGACAAAGTTTTCAGAAATTAGGCAATTCGGTGAGAACAGCCATGCAAGACTTCTAAAACCTTGTGTTACCATCAAAAAAAGGCAAAACAGCCTGTCATTAGTTATACAGGGGACTACAGTCATCCTATGGCCTAATTTCTTACATAAACTAGATTTAGACAATGTCATGCTGTTTCTAAAAGCCATAACTGAAACTAGGATAAACAGCTGTTACCAGAGCTGTGGTGTCCTTCCCATTGCTATTCCATACCATTAAAAAGCTCACTACTGTTTGGACTACATTTTAAGAAGCCAGATCTGTCTTGGGGCTTCTATTAAAATTACAGTATGTAAATGGAGGTATAGAATCATTTAGGCTGGAAAAGACCTTTACAATCATCAAGTCCAACTGTAAATCTTGAAAAAGACTTTTACAGTTGAGACCAACTGTAAACCTAATACTGCCAAGTCTACCACTAAATCATATCCCTAAATGCCAACTTAGTGTACTTTAAATAGGGTAAGAACAAAATAGTCTCAAAAAAATCTGTATGTATTAGAACTTTTTGAGCAAAATCCTACATTTTAACCAAAGAGTATACTTGATTTGCCTCTGTTCAAATTTAATGCTTAGCTCTTTGTAACAGATAGCGGAAGGGTATGAACATATATACAAAGTGATCACACAGACATGGGAGTCTATGCAGTCTAGGACAGAATCTTCATGGCCACAGTAAAGAAAGCACAGCTATGTCAATTGTATGTGTGTGCACATACATACAATTGTTCAGTAACACCTCTCCCCTAGTTACACTCAATAAACATAGACCCAACACCACCCATTAAACTATAAACTTTTAGACTGTCATAACCTGCCCACCCTCATTTCCACAGGGGTTCATGGTCAAGTGAGACTGATATAACTAAAGAATATCCATGTACAAAGTTACTGTATATCACATCTTCACATTAAAAATTCTACAAAAATAATCTCACAAGCAGAATGCTTTGTTCAAGGTAATGGGGCATTTCTTCTCCAGCTGTGTAGAATAAGATGTCTTGAGCTACCTGCTCATTCTGTGGTCAAGCATTTGTAATGTGTCTTCCTGTCAGTATCCTACATACATTCAGAAATCTCTCATTCCACACATATGCAATACTACACAGGAACTCATGAAGACAATGACAACATTCAGTGTCTTTCTAAATGATCTTCCCTTTGAAGTACATCCACTCAGATAAACTGCATTTTTGAGATGAGGCATGGTAATATTGTAGAACTTGGATGACTGTAAGTAGTGACTAACCTTAGGAATCCCTGAAGCCACTTTTACTAGTGGCTTTTACTATAACTCTCACTGGAGTTGTAGTGGCAGATCACTTACGCAAATGCTTTTCCCAGCAGAAAGGAGGACACGTTTGTCATTTTCTAAAAGCTCAACTCCTTGCTTCCAACAGCTCTGTCACTTTATTTAGCAATACTAAAATGTTATGCTATTAAACCAGTGGAATAAGGATGATTTTTACCAAGGCTGAATGATATACAGGAAGTTGAAGAACTGACAAGACTAAGGATCAGAATTATATTGTGATGCTGAGAGATCAAAGGCCATGTGATAGACAGCAAAGGTGTCATAAAAGTGAAAGCTTTCAGATACATGAAAACTTTCAGACACAGAAACATGACTCTACACATTTTTATGTACTTTTGACTCATTTCAGCAGCATATAATTTTTAATATCTTAGTACATAAAAAGCTACTGTGAATACATGAAGTTCTGCTTTAAAGTCACAAGTATACATACAAATAGCATTGCAAACTCATTTCTACATCTTTGACTATATGGCATTAATATATCACTAACTGCCTGGGAGGTACCCGAGTAAAAAAACTAAAAAGAAATGGCAGAATATTGCTCATTCTAGTGTCAAAAATGAACAATAAGTCAAAGACAGGATTCTGTAGACAGCCTACAATGCATGCTATATTTAACATTAATGCCCTACCTAATATTGCCTATGTAAAAGAAAAATTCCCTAATGGGTTCTACCCTTTAGTATTTTATCCTATGAGCTGGGGAAAATTCGGGTTAAAAACAGGACAGGAGGCAAACCAGGAAAGCACACTATGTTTTGTTGCAAGGATTTTTTTGTCTCATATGATACCAGTATCATGAAGGACAGATGCCAAAAAACCCATAGGACCAACACAGATGAAGATGATCAAAAGGTACATAAGTGAAGCCCACAGAACTTTATGATCTCATAACCTCTATAACAAGATAGGGAATGAGATTTAGCTTAAACTTTTTTGATCATTTCCCTTTCATTTGCCTCTGTCCTGAACACAGAGTCAGCTGCAAAACGAACAAAATACTGCCAAGGCACAAAATGAGAAACCTTTCAATACATATCATTTTGCAATGAACATGTCACAACTCTTCTCAGGCACTCTGTAGCATGTGGAAGCTGACAGGTAGAAGCAATGTGTATTTTCAAGCAAGCTAAAGACCCCATTAGCTTAAGTGGATGTCTGTCTCTTTCACAGAGGTACAGAGTCTATCCCATTTCTGGTTCCAACACTTGTAAAATTAAGTTTCACATCTTTTCATTTAAAATATATGTGTTTTTGCAATTACCTCCACCTAGAGAAATTCTATTGGATCCTTATATTCAATGCAATTACCCAGAAGTTCTGTTTGGTTTTTCTCACTGTAACAGCCATCTGCAACCACTGATTTACAAATAGAAACATAGAATCATTGAACAGTTAGGGTTGGAAAGGACCTTAAGATCATCTAGTTCCAACCCCCTGCTATAGGTAGGGCCACCTCACACTAAACCATGTCACCCAAGGCTTCATCCAACCTGGCCTTGAAC
>JBAFWW010060777.1:0-12232 GCA_036873685.1 Agapornis canus | reverse complement strand
TGCCCTCTAAGGCTATATCCCATGGAACCTTACTAAGCAGGTTCCTGAAGAGGCCCAAGTCTGCTCTCTTGAAGTCCAGGGCAGTGAGTTTGCTGCACGCTTTTCTCACTGTCCTGAGGATCTCAAATTCAACCATCCCATGATAGCTGCATCCAAGGCAGCCCTGGAGTGTTACATTTCCAACGAGCCCTTCTCTGTTGGTGAGCAGGAGGTCAAGCATGGCACCTCTCCTTGTCAGCTCCTTATTACTTGCAGAAGGAATCTGTCTTCCACACAATCAAGGAACCTCCTGGATTGCTTGTGCCAGGCTGTATTTTCCTTCCAATAGATGTCTGGGTGGTTGAAATCCTCCATGAGAATAAGAGCCTGTGAGCATGAGGCTGTTCCTATCTGTCTACAGAGTGCTTCATCCATAGATGATCTCTGCCACTTGATCAGGCAGTCTGCAACAGATCTCCACAGCAATGTCTCCCATCGCTTTTCTCCCTTTAACCCTGACCACAAACTCTCTGTTGACTGACCACCTGTCCCCAGAGAGAGTCCCATACTCTCCAGCCAATCCGTAACATAAAGAGCAACTCCTCCTCCTTATCTGCTTGGCCTGTCTTTTCTAAAGAGGCAGTAACCTTCTATTCCAACACTTCAGTCATAGGAGCCATCACACCATGGTTTTGTGATACTTATATCATACCCCCATAGATAGGCACACATCTCTAATTTCTCTAGTTTGTTCTCCATGCTATGGGCGTTTGTATAGAGGCATCTGAGCCAAGCTTTAAATGAAGCCGGCTCATTGGCTGGAGCAGCTGGAATATCTCTGCATTGCTTCAAGCATTTATTATAGGTGCTGGCAACTGACTGGGTGTGTTGGGATGAAACGATGGCCCCCTCCCCCAACACATCTAGTTTAAAGATGCCTTGACCAGTCTGGCAATCCTCTTACCAAGACCATTCTTCCCCTTCATTGTCAGACCAGCTCCACCAGCCCCCAGTAGACCTGGCCTACTAAATTGAGTCCCATGTTCTAGATACCCAAATCGCTGACTGTTGCTTTGTTGCTTTGTGTTTGAACAATGATGGAGTTTATACCTTGTTTTTGAATATTTCCCCAAAGTCAGCAGAACAGAAGAGGATTAGAAATGCAAGATAAAATTGGAACTTGGCAATAATATTTTTGTTTGATTTTCAGAGAAGCCATACTTACATCAGAGCAAAATGATTATAAATCTTTTCCCACATTACTAGCACTACTCTAGGATCATCAGTATTAGTATCTAATCACCTAAAATGCATGGAAAGGACATCAGTCATTAACAAAGGGATTAAAAACAAAAAAAAAACCTTTCATTACTGGGCACACTTTTTGATTTTAAAAATGAGATAAAAGCTCTATGACTCAAATGACTCAACAAAAACAATCAAATGCTTTTTTTTGTAGCCACAAACATTATATTCACCTAAATGATTTTGATTATAAAAGCAAATATCTCTTACAGACACTAAGACAAAAGCTGTCAGAGAACTGGGTAATAAATAGCCCTGAAATTGTTTTCTTTGCTTCATTTCAAAAGCTTAAGGCAAAGATTGTTTGACTTTTTACAAATGGGATTGTTTCCCCCAGGTCACAGCACTGTGCTGAGCGCTGCTGGTTATGTGCAACTGGATGCAATCATTGCAAATGGTAACTCTCTTGCTGCTGGCACAGACGCTTGCATAATGATGGTTTCTAAACCAATGGCATTTGCTTGTTTCAGTCCCAGGAAGGGTAGAATATGTCCTTTGCTTTCTCCATTCAGTTTTATTTCCATTTATTTTTTTTTGACAGGGGGAGCAATTAAAGGGTGTGATTATTTTACATGACCCAGAAATTGTAAAGGGGTCAAGGAAAGAAATGCCAAACAGAGCAAAAGAACTGCTGTCAAAATTAAGGTGTCTGTCTTCTGTTAGTTGTCACCTTGACATATTAATGAAATATGAAAGATATTTCTATTAAAGCTAATATTACACCTTATGAATATTATAATGAATTTCATATAAACTCCAGGGTAAATTTTGCACCCATTGAAAACAATGGGAATTTTTACTATTAACCTCGCAAGAATAAGACTTGACTTTATAGCCAATTTATCTCCTGTACTTCATTAATAACTCTTGCTTGCCTATTGCTTTCTTTCCATATAGCCAGCATGTAGGTAGGTAGTTCACTGAAGCCATGCTTTTTTTTTTAATTATCTTGTGCTTCCTTAAAGCTTGCTTTTGCTACAACCAATGTAAAAGTCAGACAACTAGGTTATGTTATAGATGCAAGTATTTGAGAGTACATATATTTGTACTCTAACACTACTTGCAATTATAGACTTATGAAGTACCTAATCAGTGCTGTGAGGCAACATTTCTTCCAACTTTTTTTCTGTTTTAACCATAATTCTTTTACATCTTTAGAGTTCCTGTGGAAACTCCCAGGAATGAGATACCTTGTGTTACATGTTTCTAATCCTTAAACTGGAGCACAGGTGTTACCATAACAAGCTCTGTACACACAAAAGTAAAAGGCATATGATAAACCCAAGATAATCTATATATACTGTAAAAGATGGTTAGTTGAGTCCATAGAAATGTACTATTAGAAATTTGTAAGAACTATATATAGGTGAATTTATACTTTTTTGTCAGAATAGTTATTGACCAATTATTTTAAGAAGTGTTTGTGAGAACACTATGAGAACTTCTCCAGTCTCTTGTTGATGGTCATTCAGGATTCACAAACTTCATAAATATTCCCTGTATCTAAGTCCTGTAAAAGGCCCTATCTGGTAGGTTTTTTTAGAGCAGTAACTTCACTAGTAAGCACAGAAATCATTACACACTTCACTGAGAATTTAGTAGTAACATGGTAAGTAGAGCACTTATATGAAAGTGGTATCAAAAATTGTCTGTGTAAAGTGCTAAAAGTGCAATGAAAAAGGACAGTGTCTTGTTGGCTTGCTTGCTGGTTTGCAGTAGGCTATGAATGTAAGTTTGCCAATGGCTTTTCTTCTGGAACAAACCAAACTGTTCTAAGAAATCTCAGTATGGCTGAATGGTTTGAATTTGGGTATGTTTTCTATTTGTTGGCAATTTAGTCCTTCACAGAAAAACTCCTATAAATCCAAAAAATATGCGAATTGGCTTACTGATGTCCACTGAAAGACAGGAAATACATGTGTGAATATCTCATGGCCAAAAGATATTCCTGATTGTGCTGGGAAACTCATGAAAGTAATGAACACTTTCTTGGTAGTTTTGGATGCTCTGGTCAACACCTCCAGGATCCTGAAGATCTGAAGCTTCTCCAGGATGGCTAGGTTCGTCTGATTCATCTCAAAGGATAACACAGTAATGAGTCTCAGCTACTGTCATGATTTCCCAAGAGAAGAGCAATAGAGTAGGGACAGAAGCACTGGAAATGGCGGTGTAAATAATAAGGTGCGCAGATTTCACAGTGAGGGTCAGACAGAATTTCTAGCATGTATCAAGTGTGTTAACCTCAGTGCTAACAGGGTTGCATGTTATACATGTAACTGACATGCAGCTCTTCTTCTCTAAGTCACTTATGTTCCAGTGTCCTTTAATGTCCACAGAGCAACTCTGAAAGAAACACATTTATTGACAAGTTCACATTGTAGATACTGAAGACTAATCCTTACTGAACCAGTCAATTAGCAACTCAAACAACTGAAAGTCAGATAGGGAAATGCTAGTATTCCTTGCATATTGCTGACCTCTGTGCTTTTTTTTGGCTTATCTTTTTTATACTTTTTCTTGTCAATATTTTTCATCTTGCATATTGTTTTACCACTATCTCAATGATTACACCGTGTCCTGCTTTTCTTATCTTACATGGTTTTAGCTCATGCATTTATTCCTTCATACCAATTTTCTTTGCAAAATTAAGCAAAGTTTTCACATTCAGGCTGCACTGAATTAGACTTTAAATCAGAGACAGCTGAAAATCAGGGCTGAGGCTCATCTGGTGATAATGGTGTATGTTAAAAAGGCCCCAGGCTATACAGACACAAAGCTCACTGGAAAACAATTCTATCTGTCATGCAGTATTATGGGGCCAGTGTCATATGGTATATGCTTACCTTCAGCAGCTTGTACCTACTTGAGTCTGCACCATCAGGCCTGGGAATCAAGGCAATATAGATGAAGTTGTTTACTCAAGGACTGCCTTACCTTAAGGAATCTCAATACCATTCAACTTTCACTCACTTTACTAGGAACTGTGAAAGCACCCTGTATTTAACACACTCTATTTGTTGTTTAGATAACTTCAGCATTGTGAAGAATCATTCGTGAAGTCTAGTGCTTTGGTTTTTAGTGCTGCTGTGCATAGTGTAAGAATAGGCATTTACTTACACATTTAGAATTTCTCTCACTGTGTGTGTCATTTGTGAACAGAAATATTCTATAGAATAATGTGTCACTATCTCTGTATCCTTAGTTTAATTCTATTCTCATTCTTGTGTTTTAAGACCACAATAAAGTGGCTCAGAAGACCAAATGACAAGCTATTACTTTATGCTAATGATTGCACATGAAATCATAATTCTGATAAAATGGAAGAACATAGTTATACCCCTTAGAAGGTTGGGAAAATATGTTGTTAGAAATTGCAATGGTTGAAAAAGCAAGGTACTATAAAGAATTTGACACACATAAGCATTTCTTTTAAAAGACCAGGCAATGAAAAATTAGAGAGTAAGATCAAGTCCTACCTTTACTAGTTAAAGGGATTAGAATCTCAAGGCTGGCTTTTTTTTATCTTTTCTTGGTTGCTTCCCTCAAGAATTAATGCATTTGTATCCTAAATGTTCTTTTACATCTTGCAAATTATAACCTGGTATGACATGCAAGTCATTCTTTATGATAAATGAGTAAAGTTAAAAGATAAATATTTAATCTGAGTTATCCTATTTATTCTTGAAAAGCAGATGTCTTCCAGAGAATCCAACCCATGAGTTACAATGAACATTATTTTTGAGTTTGTTTGGTTATTTTTCTTTTGATTTATTTATTGGTGCTTTTTTTGTTTGTTTGTTTGTTGAAGTGAAGAATCTTTAGCAGTTAGAATAAGCTTTCAAACAAAAATAGCAAAATAGACAAGTATTTATATATACTGTCTCTACAAAATTTTGTGTATAAAAAAACACATACCAACCAAGTGTACAGTAAAGAAGATTGTCACTGAAATAAAAACTTACTCAAATATATCATGTACTCCAGTTTTGTTTCAGTTCAACACACTATATATTTCTCTGGACATATATTATAATTTGAGTCATTTGTTGTTGTTTTAATTAGCGGTAACAATGTTCACTGCTTTCTGCTCTATCTCCTTAAGATATGTCTGATGCATGAGCTCTGGCAGTAAACTTTAACATGGAGCTATATGATAGACAGTCTTCTCAGCTTTCCTCTTGAATGGAGTTGTTAGAAAAATATTGTTCCCACAGGTAACTGGCAAAAGCAGCCTCCACCTAACTCTTAGAAATAACATTGTTACAACTACCAAATGGAACTAATAAATGTCCAAGGAAAAGATGAACATTCTGGATCTTGCTGTGGTTTTGGAATGTTGCAAGTACATCATCATAGCTAAAATGCATGGGTAGAGTGCTAAAGAAACCTGAAACTTCCTATTTATTTTAGCTTAATATAAAAGCAATTTTGCAGAAAAATGTAATTATAGTTACAACAGCACTATTAAACCCTATAGTCAATTTTTTTTTATCTGTACTGGTGCTTTTTCTAAGATAAGCATTCATATATTGTATTTGATATTACTCAAGAAGGCACAAGCAATCTGCATAGATTTGCTACTGCCTCTCAAAACTATATGAAGAGACAAATTCAACTGCAAAGTCAGCAAACAGTTAAGCCCCTCAGTAAATTTATGACTTAAATCTATAATTTGGCTTTTCCTCCCTCCCTTTTGAATACTTTTAATAAAATATGAAAGGGGGAAAAAAAGATTTCATCATTCAATTTGAGTCTAGACTGTTATATTTCAACTTTTTTCTATGGCTTTTAGAACCTAGAGTAGGAATGGTAACTTGCTGTGTTCAAGTCACCTGAGATCTGTGAGCATTTTCAACACAGATAGGCAGGATTAAGTAGGAAAAAAATACGGCCGTGCTAGCAATAGAATCTGCAGCCCTGTTCTGCAGTGGAGGGGGTTGTGGATGGTTTCTGTCTTTGGTGTGTGAACTGCCTTCTGATCTTTCTATCCCACTTTTCCTTTTGGATATGGAACGTTGCCCTGTGGAGTTTGACTGCATAAAGGTATTCATGTGCTGGTATGGTAACTCTTGCTGTACTACTATGAAACCTGATATTTGTCACATGAAGGCTCTTTCACTGCTGGCCTTTGGTCCATCTACTATTAAATGTTTAAAAAAACACCTGACCTAACATCCTCCTTCCCCACATTGCATTTACTGTATTTAAACTGCATGGTTTAAATTTAAAGTGGTGGGTGATGTGGGGTATTTTTTCATTCCTCCAGTCAAACAATATACTCATCTCTGATGATTTTGTTTGGTTCAGTTGAACTATTGTTTCTATGAAGCCTAAATTAGACAAGCAAACAAGTAAGGAGGAAAGCTAAAATTGTGATAAATATTTATGAAGACAACATTTCAGACTACATGCATAGGTCAATTTGATTGAAAGAAAAAAGAGATCTTCAGGTAACCATTTTGAATCTTTGCTTTACTACCCCTACCTTCTTTGTCTCTCTGTATGCCTTCCTGAAACACTGGTCCTCCACTGGTCCTACCATCTTTGCAGACATCTTTGGTGATTCCTCTTCACATCACATACCTCTTCTTCCTTCTGATATGCTGCACCGTGCCTAAAGACATTTCCTTCCTTTGTGTTACTATGTTGCTACACATAGATTTTGAAAATGTGATAAGAATGTGAGGTCGTAATTCTAAATTTGTGAAATGGAGTTGTATGCATGTTCACATGGGATGCTGAAGGTCTACTTGGCCAGTTAGAGTCTGTGATTAAATTATGGAGAAGATCTATCTATCTATCTATCTATCTATCTATGTATCTATCTATCTATCTATATAAGTAAAGTGAGACTAAGAAAAGTATCTCCTCTTGTTTGGACATGTGGATTGCCACAGAAATCAGAACTGGTTTTGGCAATATCTCTACTGGTGTTGTATGACAAGATTGCTTTTAAGAACCTTTTCACTAGGATATTTTCTCATGCAGATCAGTGTACTGGGTTTGGAGATGTTTTATGCAGAGATCCAGCTTTTGTCTCTTTAGCTCTGCAATATGGATATCTACAGATCCTAATTTATTTGTTGAACACATAAAGTATGTCCTGAAGGAAAAAAGAGTCATCCTCACATCATGCAGGTACTCCGAATTACTGTTCTGTTCCATTTGTGGCATCAGTGAGCTGGATCTGAGTTGAAAGATTTGGTGTAGGAATACAGGGATATACAGAGTACAGAGGTTTTCACTAACCTTGAATATGAATATAGGATTATTTTTTGTTGTTGAACTGTGCTTAGCTGAAAGTTCTCAATTTCTTTGTTTTGCATCTGAAATAAGGATAACCAGAGCTATAATTCATTCTAAGCACCCACTGGCACTAATAATTAGAGTTTTTTCTGCTGTGTAGCCAACAGAGTAATATGTGTCTGATGATTGAGTTTTTGTATATTGTTTCAGTTGAATCAGAGATCCAAATACTTAAGCACATAATGCAAGTTTGTGCAAAGAGGGCTTCAAGTCTGTAAACCACCAAATGAAGCATATACATCCCTACCTGGAAAAGCCAGCAGCACATTACTTGTTATCCCACTGGACAACATACAGCACTTTAGGTATGTTCTTATCCGAGATTGCATTTTTATGTCAGCAAATGCTTACAGAAGTTGAATATTTTATGTATTTCCTTGTTTTTGAAACACAGAGATGTCTCTGATATATTTCCTGTTCAAGAGGAAAATCTGCATTTAGAATCTGACCAGCTGATAAACTGTCTGCTTCTTTAAAGCCCAATGTTTGAGTTTGGTTCTTGCCACATGCAGAAAGATGGTCATAGAACCATATATTTTCAAGTTTTTCCAAGGCATGAAGTTTAAAACATGTCTTTTGATGCTGTTTTCTGAGAAGCTGAAATCTTAAAAAAAAATAATAATCTGATTTTCACTATGCAGAGAAAAGTTGTGCAATATGTTTCAATTTTTAACAGTTTTTTGCATGGATTTTAATTCTGTCTCATACCACATAAATAGGAATCAGCTGAGTTTTAAGTATTATTGCATCACATATATACACTAAACTTAGGCTTCAAAAAAACTATTAGAAACAGCTTTAAAGGAACATGATCAAGGTTAAGTAGCTCACATTTTTGACAGTCCAAATCTGAAAAGAAATGTTCTGGTTTCTTGGGTAGTATTTTAAAAACATAAAATACTGCTTGGAGAGGGAGAAGGGTTAACCTTGCAATGTCCCTGTTCTTAGATAGTTTACATTAATAAACCATGTCTACCAAATTTTCCAATAATCTTAAAGAGGAACCTTGGTTAACTTTCTTTTTCATTTTATAGTTTTCAGTTAAGCACCATTTCATTGGGTAAGATTATATTGTGGTACATGTAAAATAGCTCTGCCAATGTTTCACAAAAGCAGTATCTTCATCTCATTTTGCATAATGGAAGTGGGTCTTCTGTGTTAATTACATGCAGTATGAAATGGACTCATGAAATAATTGAGTTCTGGATACTAGTCAAACACCCAAAAGAAAATGATGGAAAACCAGAGGATTCATTTTTTTCAAATATATATGGACACATTCAAAGAAAATTCAAAGCACTTTCACACATAGAACCTGCTATTCTCATGATTGGTTTAAATATTAATTATCACAAGGCTCTGTGTTCATTTAATATTCAATATATATTTATTTTTATATTATGTGGCAAAGGCCAAAACTGTGCAGGAAGTTCTATTATTATAGATTTTTCAATCCCATATGTATTCATATGAAGAACTTCCAATAGGAGTCAATTTTTATTGAAAAGAAACTGTTTATACCTTGTTTATAATATGAAAATATAATGAGGTGATTTAAAAGCAAATTTCTTCATGAATATTGTTAAAACTATAGCTCAAAGCTCCTTGTAATGTACTTTGAAATTTCTTAAATAAAGTGCTCTACAAATTCTTACTGATGAAATGTGTAGATAAAAATAGACACCCACAAAAACAAAAAAAAAAAGAAAGAGGTATTAAATAGTAAAAAGTGTCCTGGGTTCAGCAGTAGCAGTCATTTTTTTTCTCATTCTTAGTAGCTGGTGCAGTGCTGTGGTTTTTGACTTTCAGCCTGGGAACACTGATAACACCAATGGTTTTAGTTGCTGCTTAGTAATGTTTACTCTGACCAAGGACTTTGTGAGTCTCATGCTCTGCCAGGGAGGAGGCGAAGCCAGAAGGAAGGAGAGACAGGACACCTGACCCAAACTGACCGAAGAGATATTCCATACTACAGCACGTCACACCCAGGATGTAAAACTGGGGGCAATAACCCGGAAGGGCTAGATCACTGCTTGGATTGGGCTGGGTATCGGTTGGCAGGTGATGAGCAGTTCTATTCTCTTCCCTCATTATTTCCATTATCATTATTATTATTGGTGGCAGCAGCAGTGGTTTGTGTTACACCTTAGTTACTGAACTGCTCCTATCTCACCCTGTGGGAGTTCCATTCTTTCGATTCTACCCCACATCACTCCGGGAGTGGGGGGAAGGAAGGTGGGGAAGTGAGTTCACAGCTGTGTGGCTTCTGGGTTGCTGGCTAGGCTTAAACTATGACAAAAAGAGCTGTTTTCTCAAATGCTATTGGGTATTTGCAGTGGGATCCAACTGAGGTAATTTAGACATCTGAAAATTATTTGTCTAAACTTAAATAGTCAACCCACATCACTTCGTAGTGACCTTCAGGGCCACCCAAGATAAATATGTACCTTTAGAGAGCAAAATGTTTTTTTGCAAGGATTAAGGTACAAAACAGGTTGAATGAACTGGAACCATCCTTACCCTCATAGCTAGTGGAGGTATATCTGTATGGATACCTGTACAGTAATTAATTTAGATTTAGACAACATTTAGATTTTCGAAAGTAAATAAATTTCATTCAAAAGTAAATAAATTTCATTTCATTCTTATGTAGGAATGATACAGAAAAGAAGTGATTCAGTCCACTTTCATTCATTCAGAATGCACCTCTTTGGAGGTGCTCTAGTGAAGCAAATCTGCTGACAGTCCTGATATTTCAGGCATATGATTCTTGAGATATGAAGACTGAGCTGTTCAAATCCCAGAACCATGATATTTATATACCAGCAATTGGTATCTTTTTGTTCCTATGCAGGCTCAGTCATTCAGACTAATAGGACTTTCATTTTGTCAGGTAAAGTACAAACGCAAATAGACTACAAAAATTGTTTCTACCTTTTATAAAATCCACCTGCTTCTTGTGTCAAATATGTAAGCATCAATTGTTTGGAGGACAAAGTGACCTGTGCTTTGTGAATTTGTGCTCATTAGAAAGAAAATGCCATGAGAAAAATTGCAAGAAAGATAAACACAGATACACTCTTAATTTACTCTTCTCATCCCTTCCTCTCGCTGTGGTTTTTATCCTGATAGGCAGAGCAGACAAAGAATACCCTTCAAAGCCATAAGCTGTTTCAACAGTTTTTCTTCCATGGGAGCAAGTGAAAAGTATCTTGACTGAAGACAGAAATTAATCAGAGAAAAAAAAAAAAAAAAAAGAGGAGGAAAAAAGAAAGGGAATTCAATGCCATCCCTGTTCTTAGATTTAGATCAAACCCTTATTGTTACTTACGGGACTTCTAGTTTTGTTTTAAAAAAAACTTGTCTAATGCTGGATCACAAAATATGGCATCATAGAACTTCATTTCCCAAAGACAGGATTAATTGCTCTCCTCCCTGCTATACATGAGCAGAACAGTCATTTGTCTAGTCTCAGCCCAATTAGATGGAATGCACAGAGGATAGTATGTGAATTCTACTGCTATCTCCCTCCAGAATGAGAAGAAAGCATATTTACCTTCATGTTTGCTAACAAAAAACATCATATCATAAAAGAGATGTGTTCTTTAATTAAATTAGATATTTTGGCTTTTCCTCTGAAATCTAAAAAAAACCCCAACCAGTATTAGGAAACAGTTCTTTATAGAACAGGATGAGAGAACTAATATTTCATAGATTTCCTTAGTCTGCAAAAATCAAATAGAGAAAAATGCATAGAGAATCATGCAGTCTGGGTGCCTTTTTCCCAAAACTGAACTAATTATCATAATCTTCACTAAAAAAAATCTAACTCTCAGAGGAAGCTACACATTCCTGGAAAAGGCAAGTGATACTCCATTAAGAAATAAACTGATAAAGTTTAGTAATTACTTTCCTTTCCCTTTCCTTTCTCATTCCCTTTTCTCTTTCCCTTTCTCTTTCCCTTTTCCTTCCATTTCCCCTTTTCCTTTCTTTTCCTTTCTACCTCACTTTTATTTTCAGATGGGCAAAGCAGAAATTGCTTAGAAATGCAATAGACTAAGGATAAGTGCTGTGATATTTTCTTATTCATTAATTTCTTGATGATTTCTCCATGTAAAAAAAAAAAATTGTCATAGAATCACAGAATTAATGAAGGGCTGATAGCGTACAGGACCTCTGGATGTTGGCTGGTCCTACCTCCCTGTTCAAGCAGTGCCATCTAGAACAGGTTGCCAATGACTATATTCAGACAAATTTTGACTGTCTCCAAGGATAGAGTCTGCAAGACTTCTCTAGGCAACCTATCCTACTGCTAAGCTACCCTCACAGTGAAAGTGTGTTTCCTGATGTTCAGATGGACCTCCTGTGTTTTAGCATGTATGCATTACCTCTTGTCCTGTCACTGGGCACCACTGAAAAGAGCCTGTCTTTGTCTTCTTTACACCCTCTTCTCAGGTATTTACATACATTGACAAGATTCTCCCCAGGACTTCTTTTTTCTACACTAACCAGTTAGTTCAAGGTCTCTCAGCCTTTCCTCATCTGAGAGGTTGCGGCAGAAAAATGGACTCAGTCAGAGATCAATGGGATCAGACCAAAGCCATTTATTACAAAGCATCTACCCTTTTTATACTGTTGTCTG
>JBAFWW010060775.1:0-10518 GCA_036873685.1 Agapornis canus | reverse complement strand
CTTGGGTCAGGTGTCCTGTCCCTGCTTCCTCCTGGCCTCCCCTCCTCCCTGGCAGCATGAGACTTGCAAAGTCCTTGGTCAGACTAAACATTTGAACAGTAACTAAAAACATTCCTGTTATCAGTTTGTTCCCAGGACAAAAGTCAAAACACAAAACTACATCAGCTACTAAGAAGGAGAAAAAATTGACTGCTACTGCTGAACCCAGGACAGCACCAAATTCATATCCTTCACTGATTTGCAGAAATGTCATTTGAACCACAGGACTAGGCTTTAGGCTCATGCTATATATATAATGCAGAATATTTGTGAGTTGTATGATTTGTAACAAATGCTTAGTTATGAGAGAAGCGCACCTGTAAATTGCTGTAGATTTTGGTGTAGAACTTACTTGGAAAAAAAAAGTAGTTTCAGATGCCAGACGTTAATCAATTAAATGGTCTTGTATTTAGTTCTTTATGTAAGTTTCTTCTAGAAGTGACATTTTTAAATGTCTGGTATTTTAGGTGGATTCCATGTGGCCTGGAAATGGAGCTGGGACTCCACATACTTAGAATATCTCAGTGTTGTAGGCTTTTCAGAGGGATAAAACCAAAGAAAAGTCTAAGGGAAATTTAGTGAAAATGTCTGTCTGACATAGAATTCCTATTACTCTGCCTTTGTCCTAACATCTGCTTTAAAGCTTTTTATTTTTCTGCTCTTAACACACGTATTTGGAGTGCAGTGATAAGGTCAGTGGCAAATTTGCTTATCCCATTCACTTGTTTTTTGTAATCTGTTTAGGATTAGCAGATTTTGTATGAACACAAGCAAAAATACAGTAACGTCAATACCTGTACCACCTTTAGTATTGACTTGAATTCAAGTGCTTCTCCATTAGTTTGTTAAACTTCAGCCCACTTCAGTTTATTACAGAGACTGTTACTTATAATGAATTCTCTTAGAAAATGACCTTTGAGATCATCTGCTTGGAGAACAGTCCACGTGGTCTGCATCAAAAGTGTCATTTTATAGGGACATTTTAGAAACATGATAGGCAAAAGTCTGGAATCAGTAACCTCTTGCAAAACTCGGTATCTTTGAGATGCCAGTTGTTAGGTTTGGCATCCAGCATTGATCAGAATCTTGTTCAGCACTTTGTGGGTTTGGTTTTAGCCAATATTTATCTTTTGACACTTACTTTGAGATGAGAAGGAGCTTTCAGTTGCTTTCGCATGTCAAAGTCCCTTGAGAAATGAAGACAAAAGTTTTGTGTCTCCTACTCATCTCCATCCCACTTCATAAGTCTTTTTTTACCCCAGTTTCAAGTTTTGGGTCATGGCTCTCCACAATAACACCAGACTTCAGGTCATATTTCTCCACAAATAATGGTATTTCCTGACTTTCTTAATGCTTGGATTTATGCTCAGGCATTTGACTCAGCAGTGGTGTGGCATTGGCACAATTACTTACAGTTTACTGCTGCCCACAAATTCTATAAAAGCAATAGCAGTGCTTGAAGAATTTTCTTAGCTTCATATAAAGAATGCTCACAAATTATGTGCTGTAGTTGATGATGATGCTGCAGCTTTAATGAAGATTTGGCTTGCATTTACCAAAATGAAGTAGAAGTATTTTAAAGCAATGGCACAAATTGCGCAGATCTGCAGGATTTCAGCAGATTTTTTTTGTTCTTAACCTCTACTTTTCTACTTTTTTTAGTAGAAAGCTTTCTCTGCTTTTTGTGGGGACTTGCAATTAGCACTGTCCTGCCGAGGTGAGCATCTCATTCTGAATTCACATCTACAACTGCTGCTCTGTTGTCTGGAAAGTTTGGTTCCTAGGATTATCCACTTTATGTGCGATGGGTTCTAAAGAATGGCAGTTTTATCAGTAGTGACCCTTATTTTAGACAGATAACTGCTGTAAAAGCCGATTTCTGTTGTGAAGCTTTGTTTTACATGGTAACCTGTTAGCTTGTTCAGGAAGCAGCACTGCAAGATGTAGGAGAGGTTAATTTGAATCTCCTGTGAATCCCAAAGGAATATTGAAAGTCAGTCTAACACTTCTTGAACAAGTACTTGAATCACAAAGGCCTTATCAAATGATGTCAGAAATAGCTGTATATTTTAACTGGAACAGTATAAAATCATTCAAAAACCACCTTGAGTGTTCTAACTTAAAAACTCCTTCAGTAGAGCTGTGCTTTTGTTCTTAATATAAATGGTATAAGCGTTTGTCTTTTGGCTCATAGTGGCTGATGGATATGCAATTCTGACCTAAAATTCCAATAAATGAGCAATTAATAGGATCTTTTTCTTAAAATTGGCTGATACTAATTTCTGATTGGTAATTCAGTGAATTGCACAGCACAGCTAGTTCTTTCCATTATTTCACTTAAAATTTCACAGGTGGTTGTACCAGACTCTGTGAAGTTGTGACTTTTCTAGCTTGTTTAACACCCTGAAACATGAATTCCCCTGTCAGATACTCTAACCTCATTGTTTTCAGTTATTTTAAGCGGGGAAAGTTTAGGTGCATTATTTTCGCAACTTAAACTTTTGATGGAAATAAATGATCTAATAATAATAATGTAAATGGATGTGAGGACTTAGAAAGTGAAAGAGCATTTCTTACTACTTTATTTACCAATACTTCCATTGAATTCAAGGGGACTTTGATTCTAAATGCTAAGTGTGCTTAATACAGTTGTAGCAGGCAACTGCTGGGTGCGTCCCAAATGTCTGTTCTGAAAAAGAGGAGTAAGTGTGATGAGAACCAAGTTGTGGCTGCTACTTGAAAACACAGGTTTTAACTAAGTACAAAGTCAGAGTAGCAATGTTCTGTAGGCAGAGTAAAGAGCTGTTGGGTATGTTCTGTGCTTGCCATGATAATCTTTTGCTTGTTATTTTCTGAAGTCTAGTCTGTCTCCAGGGAAGCTACAAAATGAGCAGTGTGGACTGCAAATGGATCCTATGGGAAATCAAACTGAAATTCCCTAGCTTTCTTCCTATCATGGCCGAATGTTCTTTGGTCTGAAGGGCCTTCTCTGGCTTCTGTGATGCGATCTCTTGCTTCTAGCTGTAGCTAATTCTTCATGATCTCTGCTTCATATTTGCACCATTTGTTATCTATAACAACGGAAATAAATAATGTGGTGGTATTTTAGACTGCTGGATGTGATGAATTCACTTTAGTGAAGGCTTTGTCTTTTGCAGTGAAGTACCAGCTGTGCTTCTCATACTGGTACAAGAAGATTCAAAAGCTTGAAGAGAGAGTACAAAATATGGGGGCCAGTTGCTAGCTTAGAAAGAAATATCCTTTTGAAGATAAGAAAGAAATTCTAGGTCCACAGTGGTCGATTGTTGACTTAATTAGATCCAGCATCCCACTGTAAATGAATTAATATTTACCTCCTGTGCCCACATTTCCCAGGAAGGTTGCGATTTTTGTTGTTCTGACTACCTCATGAGTTTTGAGAATGTGTCTGAAAGCTCTGAAAGCCATTTGTCTGAAATCAATACCGGCTAATTAAAATTGACAATATTAAAATGAATCACTTCCCACACTGTAGAAACAAAAGCTTCAAGCATTTATGCCTGCATTTGATAGTTTATATTAATTATTTGTCATTAACTTCTCTGTGAAGTTGATTTCTTGAGCATCTGCAATAAAACATACAAAATCCTCCTAGACATAAAGGTTTTGCCTTTTTCAAAAAAAGGACATAATTTAGTAAGAGAAGAGGGAAAACTGGTTAATCTAGTTTAAAGCCTGCTTTAGTGAGAAAAAAAAAAGGTGCAATCATAGAATCAGAGTGGTTTGGGTTGGAAGGGACCTTAAGATCACCAAGTTCCAACCCCCTGCCATAAGCAGGAGCACCTCACACTAAACCATGTCACCCATGACTCTCTCCAGCCTGGCCTTGAACACTGCCAGGGATGGAGCATTCACAACTCACTTGGGCAACCTGTTCTAGTGCCTCACCACCCTTACAGTAAAGAACTTCTTCCTTATATCCAACCTGAACTTCCCGTGATTGGATTCATTTCAGAAAGGTTTTTTTCAGGATATTCAAACAAAATGTAACTTAAGACTTATGCAAATGGTACATAATGAAATGTATGAGGTTTCTTTGTAACAGTAGTTTGTCATATCTGCTGCTTGTTGCTTCTAAAATGAGGTTTACTGTGGAGAAGGACTTTTGTTTGCTGTGGTAATTAATTGTCATGAACCTAGAATGATGATGATATGAAGTTCATCCTGTGATGCAAACCGGTATGGATCCTATTACAATAAACAACCAAATTGACAGTGTATAGTTTTGGATTTTTGACTGTCTAGATGTGTCTCTTCATGCATACCATTGAAGCATACCAATTTGCAGTTTTTAGTTCATATTGATTTCCAACTGCCAGGGTGGTTTAGCTAACTTAATAGAGCCATGACTGCTTGAATATGAGTGGTTATTTGCTTTCAGCTTTTTCACTGTCAGGAAGGGAAGAGAATTTATGAATGAAGTCTTGAAGGGTACCTTTTATCATAGCCACTGATGAGCTTACTAAAAAGAACATGTAAGCATTTAAAACTGATCAGGGGTAATTTAAGTTAGAAGAAAATGTTTGTTTAGCTGATGGCAGGGTGCTCATCAGCATCATATGTGATAGTTTAGATGACTGATAGGTCTGATGCAATATCATTAGATCATCCTTAAAGCAGAGCTGTTGAATTTCTGTTCTCTATAATTTTGGTTAGTTTTCTTGCAGAAAAGCTTCCATGCCAAAATAATTTCAGATTCCCTTTCAAAGAATATGCATTCTGCTTCATAAAATTTTCTCCAGCACAGTACAAAATAATTCTACCACTGACTGGAGGTGTTTTACAAATAAGCATTGCTGTTATTGTTTTGGAGAGCGAGTTTGGTTTTTGACAAACACTTGGTTGCTGACTGTTGTGGGTTA
Organism: Agapornis canus; assembly: GCA_036873685.1. NCBI lineage: Eukaryota > Metazoa > Chordata > Aves > Psittaciformes > Psittacidae > Agapornis > Agapornis canus. Next base: position 5,578 of record JBAFWW010060775.1, on the reverse strand, counting down.
ACTCCAGTAGGCCCCCAGGCGCTCTCTCTCTCACCTCAGGGAGATGGGGAAGAGAATCAGAAGGGTGAAAGTGAGAAAACTGGTGGGTTGAGATAAAGACAGTTCAACAGGTAAAGTAAAATCCACACACACAATCATAGCAAAGCAAGGAATTCATTTGGCACTTCCCATTGGTAGGTAGGGGTTCAGCCATTTCCAGGAAAACAGGGCTACATCATGCATAATGGCGACTTGCAAGACAAACATCACTCCCAATATCCCTGTCCCTTCTGCCTTCCTTCTTCTTCCCCCAGGTGTTTATGGTGAGCATGATACCCTATGGACTGGGACATCCTTTTGATCAGTTGGGATCAGCTGTCCTGGCCATGTCCCCTCCCAGCTCCTTGTGCACCCCCAGACTACTCACTGGTGGGGTGGGGTGAGGAGCAGTAAAGGGCTTGGCTCTGTGCAAGCACTGCTCAGCAGTAACTAAAACATCCCTGTGTTATCAACGCTGTTTTCAGCACAATCCAAAACATAGCCCCATCCTAGCTACTATAGAGAAAATGAACTCCATCCCAACAAATACACTGACCAAGAATACAGCAGTGCAGAAGGCAAATTCCCAGAGTTTCTCTGCTCATGTTTAAACACCTGAATCAAACTAGTGTCATCATAACCATTACCGTTATTTTATGTTCTTCAGTTTGCATTGCTCTCAGTTGGGAGCTGAAACCTTTTTGTAAACCAAGACTGAAAATTTGAATTTGTGTTTCTGATTTGGTACTTTATGCTTTAGAAAAGTTATTTTCTGTTGAAGGATCTGGTTAAATTCAGCTATAATAATACAAATTTTCATGTTACTTAAATAGACTTGAATACTTTAATGACGACTGTGACCATGCTACCATTTTGTTTTAAACCAGTACTTGTTTGGCAGTAAGTTCTGAAATCAGCAGTGTTGTTGAAATTACATGTATGGAAAATATGATGCTTATTTTCCAGAAAATCCATATTCATGTGTTTCCCAGAGGGGAATGTACAAGTATCACACAGTCATTTGTTGAACAGTCACTGTTCACACGATCACTGTTGAACAATGACCTTAAAGATCTCCAGTCCTTTCCATGTCGGTTATTACTGCTACCTTTCTTTGAAAATATGCTTTATATCACACTCTCCCATTATATCTGGTTTGGTCCACATTTAATGGATTATTATATTTTTCCTCTGGCATTCTAGAAAAAAACTTATAAAATTATTTCATATATATATGTTGCTGTATAGAAATTAAAATCAGTCATGGGATTGACATAAATGACTGTTGTTTGTGGGGAGGGGGAAGTGGGGACTGACTCACACTGATGTCAGTTTCATGCAGATGTGGTAATTCAGTTTGTAACGGAATCCAGTTTCCTTAGATTCAGGCCACTTCCAGAGCTAAAAGCTTAGTGTTTGATTAATTATTTTGAAGGGTTTTCATTCTATTTAAGGACTGTTTTTATTAATGCATTCTTCAAACCGAGACATAAAACATTATCGCTTTCTCAATCGCTATACTAAGTGTTGAGATCTGAGAGGGCCAGCTGTAGCAGCTGTGTTCCCCCTTGAATCTGGAAGCTAAGAAACTTTCATCTCTGTTGCTGTCTCAGCTGCCGGTCTCGGGCTGTGGCCTTCCCATAACTCAAACCAATTTCAAAGCAATGTAAGTAACCTCGTTGGAATGCTTTTGGAAAACCGCAGGAAGAGGGTTTTTTTCTTCTTCTTTTTTAAGTAGTGCCTATCCATTCTAAATTAGCATTTCCATTTTAAGGCAATCTATGTGTGATGTCTGTTGTGAACTGACAGACCCATCCTACAAGCAGGTTAGGAATTTTGTTGCTGTTCCTTAAATGAGAAAAAAATATGCAGATGACACATAAAGACTGAGCTTAAGAACTTTGTTTAAATCTCTTAGATAGTTGCTTATAAGGGTCGGACCTCTTGAATCAGGTTGCAAGAAGAACTGTGTTTCAGGCATAGGTTTGCTATAATGGTAATGTTCCTGAAAGACAGACGAACATTTCTAAGTTACATTGACACGATGGGCAGAATTGTGTTAAAGATAGGCAAAGCAGTGGGAGGAGAGCTTTTGAGACCTCATGGTAAGACCGCACGTTTACATGGGGGTTACTCCCTTCTGGATGTTTCTGACCTCCGAGAGAACCTCAGACTTTCTAACCTTTCTTGACTGACTCCAGCGAAGTGTAAAAGAGTAATAAATACGGGGCTTTCCAGGAAGGGAGGAATTCCTGCTGCTGACCTTCAGCAAAACTGAAAGAAAAGCCTTTGTTTTTCCTTTGGAATCCTAAAACTGTGTAATTGCCAAGCTGATGAAATACAGGAGAAAGCCCCTCTCTCCCCTGCAGTGTAGTGACAAAGTGGCTTACAGTCTTGCTAATAAGAAGCTGTCAATAGGGAAGAGTGGTAGCTATTCAGAATGCCAAGTCAGTAGCAAAAAATTGTTGGCGCTAATAAAACTTTAATTTATCAAAAGAAATAATCAGGCAAGGATCTGCCTTTCTGTATGCACCCTCGAAGTAAACACTGGAAACACCACTTGCAGCATTACAGAAGAACCAGCGATGACTCTCTGAGGGTTCTATAATTAAATGTTTTATGGTTTAATTTTATTTAATTATTTGCAGCATTTTATCTCCAGATAAGATAAGTCTGTTCCAAAAGATCTGGGTGAATTAGCTCTCTCTTCAGTGTAGACAATGAGCGTGTTTGTCTCACAAAGGACAGTCAGAGCTACTTGGGATTCATTGAAATACTTCTATTTTCAAAATAAATGCTGCCTTCTAGCCTAGCTCTGAACTTTCTCCTGTTTGACCTGGCTTTGACCACTGCTTTGTGATGGGATGATCAGGGAGGCAGTGCTATAGAAAGCATTGGGTGGGTGCCAGACAGGTTTGAAGTGTAAAGACCCCACATCCTTCCATATAGGTTAACCTTGTATTGCTCCAGTCATCGCTTCTCCTCATATAATTACAGCTGCATCCCACTGCTAGCGGCGACTTTCAGATGCATAAAATTTCTCTTAAGCAGATAGCAAAAGCATGCTTGAGTGGCAGACTGTCACTGCTGACTTTCACTTTCCAGCTATTGACCCAATTAATAGTCTCACAGTGAATTCCAAATTAAGTGATATTTTACAGCACTAGCACAGCGCTAGGCCAGCAGGGAAAGGCATCATCCTCTTAATTTCTGGTGTCAGGGGAACTTTTGGAGTTTATAGATGATGATTTCTGTCTCACTTCCCTTTATGACTGGGAACTGAATGATTTATAGCTTATCATTTCATCTTTCTGTTTAGTAAAGGGCTAATATAGAAGTATATTTTGGGAGTGTAGGAAATCATAAGAATTTAAGCACAAGGTTTCATTACTATTCTTTGAACCTTCCGAATGATTTGACCTTTATCCATAAAGCAGTCGCTGTGGTCAACCAAGTCTTGTATTGATTTGCAGCCCAGCCAACCTGTCAATTCTAAACACAGCCTTTGACCTTTTGTTTTGTTGCTGGAAAAATTATGGTACATGCTTGAGTCATACTGTTTAAATAGGGTTTTCCTATACTCAAAAGGCTCATTCTAAGTAAATCAGCCAGTTTAATAATGTAGGTGGCAGGAGAAAGCAAATTGTCCATAATAAAGAAGTTCAGAAAACCTGACTACCAAAATATTTGTCAGAATTGAACGGTGAGTTTGTTCAGGGGACAGTAAATGTGCGTGCTCCACAATGGGTAGCTGCCTTCTGTTACCACATGCATTTTAATTCCTTCTTGCTTGTCTTTTAAGCTGCATCTGCACCAAGTGGGGGGAAAGAAGTGGTAGACAAGGTCCTGATTGCTGTATTTTTCCTGTTTTAAGCTTCCTCCTTTTGAATCTTGCTCACAGCACTGAGAGAGGGTCTGTTTACTTCCCACTTCTTCATCATAAAGCATGTGTTTGCCTTCTTCTCTAGAGCAAGGTAGAACACTTCACAGCAACTTTAACCTCAAACACATGAAGGATGCATTTTGGGTTTTTTTTGCTAGGATGTCAGCTCAGGCAGATAGTGTTTACATTGCTCAGTAATAACGGCTTATGTAAAGTTAAATGTAAATGGCTGACTGGCCATTTGATTGTGCAGATGGCTTCTTTTCTTTGGCTTGTCTTTTTTGGTTTGTTTAAAGTAGTTTGTAAAAAGCAGTTAATGGAACTATTCTAAATGAATGATTGTCCTTGCCCATGCATGCTTCCTCTCCCCACCCCTAAAACTAAGTAGTTTTATACAGTGAATAGCAGTTGGTTATTTCTGCAGAGTAGGCTATGGTGTTGCATTGGGGGTGTATGGATAGATAGCGCTATGCATATAATCATCCTTATAGCCTCAAAGCTTATTATCTTCTCAGTTTATTATTTTGGTCTCACATTCCATGTTTAGTAATGGGAAATACTTCCATTAAAACATGAACAAAATTTGCAAGGAATACAAAGTGTTGCTAAACATAATTTAAAGCAAAATTTTATGTTTCTATTTTGAAGTGAAAAATGTAATTGGGTTTTAGAGAGGACAGAAACCTTAACTGTTAGAGTTCTGGTCTAGGTTTGACTATGACAAAGAGCTCAGCAAGTTTCCTTTGTTAACTGGATGTTTTTACATAGTTTATCTGAAAAAAAAAAACCCAAACCTCCTTTTTTTCTTTAAAGCTGGATGGCAAACTTCTGTAACATGTCGCAGATAACTGCTAGTACTTTCAGGAATATTCTTTTTATGGAACAAAGACTCTGTCATTAATCTGAATATCTTGGCACCCTAAATTGCCCATCCATAGATGCAGGTATCCTTGCAGCTTCATTTTTATCTAGGACTCAGTCTAAATAAAAAATGAAGAATTCCCTGTCATACAGACCTATAAAATAGGTCTAGATGTAGGTCCTTATAGATAAAAATTAATCCCCTATCATAGAGACCTATCACAGTCTAGGTCTGTATGACAGGGGATTTGATATGCTTGCAGGAACACACAGCTGTATCAAAGAGATTGTCAATACTAACCTCCTTTTAATGATCATTCATTTTCAATTCCAAATTCAAATTGATGCTTGAATCTTGTTTCCATGACTACAGTTGCAGTTCTCTGAGATTGGTAATATTTAAGTCAGCATTTCATGTACAAGAAATATGTAGATAGGTGTAAATTAATATCAGGTTAGATTCTCCTTTACGCAAAGACCGGAACAAAATATCATGACAACTTGCTGTATACCTAGGAGGCATGATACTAGAAGACAATGTAAGGATATGTGGCTCTGTGCAGTATTAATATACTGAAAGGAGTCATATTTAGACATGTCTGATTTGGTTAGGCAGGCAAACTCTCCCGTTCTACTTACCCCAGGGAAAACAGATGCCAATGCAGAGGAAGAGCTTTAATAATAGCAGTAGATTTGCCATCTGTCACCTTGCTGGACAAATAATCAAGGATTAAAGATTTAACGCCTGAGAGGGATTTTTTTTTTTCTTTTTTTTTTTTTTTTTTTTTTTTTTTTTTTTTTTTTGTTTTTTTTTTT
>JBAFWW010060774.1:0-14099 GCA_036873685.1 Agapornis canus | reverse complement strand
GCTGTATTCTTTTCCTTTGTTATTTCCTTTATCATTATTATTATTGGTGGTAGCAACAGTGATTTGTGTTATACCTGAGTTACTAAACTGTTCTTATCTCAATCTGTGGGAGTTGGAGTCTTTTGATTCTCCTCCCCATCCCTCCATGAGCAGGGGGAGGGCAAGAAAAGGGGGATTGAGTGAACAAGCTGCATGGCTGGGTTTAAACCATGACAATGATATCATTAGCGTATATTGAGGCAGGTTTTCCAATGTGAGAGCTACTGTTAGGCAGTGTAGTCTGTGATGTTTTCCTTTAAGATGCTGGTTGGTCTACATTGAGTCCCTTGCTGCCACGTGAAAAATATGTAATAAAGTTGCCTGCAAATATGTTCGTGTCAGTCACTTTGTATGAAAACAGAAATTCCATCTGAGCAGTGACCTGCAGAACAGAGGGCAAGAGAAGGAGCAGTAGGATCTATGTCGGTAATATGTCTTATATCTTGAGGAGAATGTCTTTCTAAGATTAATTCATTTTAAGCAAGAAGAATCACCTTGTTTTACGACCAAGCAGTAATCTCAAGGTCTGTACATTAAATTTTGTCATTATGAAAGGAGGATTCTGAAGTCATATAAAAAAACATGACCTGTTAGAACAATTCAATGCACAAAGTCTATTTGCAAAGATTGTGTTATAAATCATGATTCATTGTGTGATTGTGATCAGCATGTAGTAGAAAAAATTAATCTTTTTTCAGTGGCGTATTCTTTTTATGGCCTTCTTTTTATACATTTAAATTGCTTTACTGCTTTGTTCTTTATCTGATTTTAAATATTTTCTACATCTTTGCTTGCATATTTTCACAGTATCTATTTTACAGCACTATCTTTAAAGGAAAGATAAGCTTTTTTCTTATTCTTTACAGAACCCTACATTTGCATTCATGCATTAATGTTTCAAACACAAGACTAGGCATGAATAGCTTATCTTGCTCAGTTTTGAGCCAGATTGTGGTCAATGCCTATTGCCAGAGGAAAAAACATATAAAGCATCCTTAAATCTTCTGCACCGCTGGCCTGGGTTGTAAGTTATAACCCAGTGGGGAACAAACCAGTGCAGCTAAGCATGTATGAGAAATGAGGTAGACATCCTTCCTTTCTTCTTCTTTTCTGCTAGTCAGTGTGCCTGAGTTGACACCACCATATGAATGGAATGATCTGGACTCACCATAAAGCTCTCACTGGTTATGTCCCTTACCTTTGAGATACTGCTTGGTACAACTGCAACTCTGTGCTTCTCCCTTGTGTTTTGTATCAAATGTGGATTTTATTCCTTTTCAAACAAAGGATATAGGTGTTTGCAGTCTTTGTGGAGACTTCATTTTCAATGACTCTTGAATGTTTTAAAAGTACAGTTCTAGTCTAAAACGTGATGACGTTATAGGCTTGTAGCTTTCCTTTAAGTGACATGAGCTCAATTTACACCCTGTGGGGTTTTTTTTCATTTTTTGTGCTTAAAGTACTTGAAAATATATTTTCCTCTGCCAGCAAGTGCAGATAGCTTACAGACCTTCTGTAGTTAAATACCCCATGTATTTAGGGGGTTGCCAGTTACCAAACTTCAACAGTGTAAGGAAGAACAGATGGAGAGCATAACTTTACCCTTTCAGTAGAAAGCCAGAAAGCATCAAACTGTCTGACACATGGGTCCAAGAGCACGTAAAATGGCTTCTTTTTTTTTTTTTTTTCACCAGACAAATCTGAATCGAAGGTCTCATTTGATCCACAAGATGTAAAAGGTGCACCTGGACCTATATAGCTTTTAACATAAAAATGCATTTGGAGTAGCTTTCTTGCATACATTCAGATGATTGCTCAAGGATCTATAACCATAATAATTTAAAAATAAGTAGTTATAATACTTCAAGAGTCTCTGATACAGTACTCTGTTATTGAACTAAGACTGTTATTAATCTTTTACTTATTTTGTGTGCAGAAACTTGAACTCTTCTACTGCAGCCTATCAAATTAAATGTCCTTTCTTCTGCATACAGTGATTAACAGTGTGCGGGCCTTTGAAACTTTGAGCTAAGCTTTCCTAAAAATATCACTGCATGATTTTTCTTTCTTTCTATTCCAGCAACATGACCCCTGAATCAAAATCAGGCAAGGCTTGCCTTAGAATTAGTCTCTGTTGCTTTGAGAGCAAGCCAACAAGGGATGTGTAAATTATGCGGAGAGCAAATCCCAACTGTGTGCCGTTTACTTGCACAACAAGCTCAACTTTAATTAATCCAGGGCCCAAGATCCTTTGCCAAGTTGCTTTCAATACTGATTTTACAGTTCATAGAGCAATGTCCTCACCTATATGAAAGTCTTTTTAACTCTTCAAAAACCTGTCTGTATTAGAATGTCCATGGTAAGGGGCTCTCACAGTTCAGGGGCTGACAGAAATGCTCTATAATAAATATAATCATTTTAGCAGATCACAGACCTGAATTTAAAAATGCAGATTTTTACACCTCTTTGGTTCAATAGGCATAATGATTGGCATGACCTGCCGGTATAGTGTGGGTGTTAAATCTATGAGATTAATGCTTGCTAACATCAAACTGAAAGGATTAGAAAGAGGTGACCTAAGGGGCACACCCAGGATTTGGAAGTGAGATAAGTTCTCATAGCTCAAGAGCATGGAATCTCCTATGTGAACTCCTGTACTTTCCAGTGAGTGGAATCTAGTGGATGCTCATTATTGTGTGAATTCCTTCCTCCATGAGGAATTAAAATATGAATCCATGTTTCTTATATTCTGGAGAGCTATATATTTCATTTCTCTTACAGCTGCCAGCTAACAACTGTGACTGTTGCATTTCAGAGGGAATGTGGCTGCTCTAATTTATATTCTAGTATGTTAAATATTATTTCTAAAAATTATAGGTTTTTATTCCCAATACTGAAGTTCAGTGATGCACATAACAATCAAGTCCATCTAAAAATCTCCTTTTAACAAACAAGGCGTTGAAAAAAATTGATCCCCTTAAAAGATTAATGATAATTAGGTGTGTATGGTTAAACTTGTCATGTGCTATTAGTGGTTTGGACTTAATTCTTAGTATTGAAAGAGACCAGATTCACCAGAATAAATAAATTATTAAGCACATCAAAGTGTTAAAGAAGTAATACAAGTAAGGATTGGAAGGATTTTCTGTTTTTTGGGGGGTTTTTTGGTTATCTTTTTAGACTGTACTAGCTCTGATAAAGGACTTAAAGCATGTGCATAAGTAAAATGTAGAATTTGTCTAAAAACTTGTGGTTGCTTGGGGAGTGGGCCTGGGAAAATGCCCTTTGTGTGTGTGTGTGTGTTTATTTTGGGGCTTTTAATTTTTCTGAAAATTAGTCACTTCTGTCATGTGAAAGAGCTCTTTCTTACAGTCTATAATGAGCTTCAACAGGTTCTCTTTGCATATGCAGTTAATTTCTAGTTTCTGTTAGACCTGTGATGAGAATGTGAACTTGGACTTCCAGTAAGATTAAAGTGAAATTGTGGCTGTTGACACATTGTTCTAAAGATGCTACTGCATGCCAAATAGAGCCAAATATGGGCCTGTCACTGGATTTCTAATCCCTTTATTTATTAGCAGCTTCAAAAATAGCTTAAACTTCATTATGCCTCAGACCTTTTGAATGAAGCTGTCTGGGACTTGATGGTGAAGATTAAAACTGCACATTGCTGTGAGTCCTGGTCATTGAGCTGACAGCCTTCACTAGGTACTACTATTTCTAGTGCACTGATCACATATGGACCTGATTTATTCTTTGATATATTTTTATGTGATGTTTTCTTTTAGTGCCATCTCTGGAAATATAAGTAATAATAGTAAAATGTAATCTCTGTGTGTAAATATTAATGCCTGGTTCAGATGATACCTTTTACATTATCTTGTGTGCCAGCATTGTTCTCTGAGTTCTTTAATCTCTGTAAAACACTTACTGGGCTGTTTAAGGTGTATGTTTCTGTTGGTATGTTAAGAATTTGATGCAGTACTGAACAATAGTAAATACTCTGCAAATTCCTTTTAAGTTTTCAGCTCATGGTCATAGAGTGATTCAGTGGATGTTAGTTCCCCACTAGGCACCCTCAGTTATACTGAACTTTTGTCTATATAGTGGGTTTGGGTTTGTTTTTTTCATAAGCTTGCTGTTGGTAATCATGCAAGTGTTAGGCCTTGAAATGTAAAGATTCTGTGTTTAGTTGTTGGATGCACATACACAGCGTCTACAGAGACTTCATGTGTTTTTGTTTCTTTTTGAAGGACTACACACATTGATTTTGCAATTCTAGATTTTCCAGGACTTTAGTAGCTTTAATTTTTTTATCTTTGATGAAGATAAAAAAATAGATTTCTAATAGATAAAAAATAGATAAAAATAGATTAAAAATAGATTTCTAATCTGTAGTTTTCACTTTTTCAGTGAAATCTACAGATTAGTCCTGTCTCTTTTCAACTTCTGAGTGCTCTGGTTTTCTTGATGTTGCTGTTTCAATCTCAAGAGTCCCTCCTACTTGTATAGGCTTTTTTTTTGTGGGGGGAGCATCTTCTCTTCTACTGATGTCCTTTCTTTTTGAGGTACTCAGTCCTTGTAAGGTAGCATTTTGGGTAAGAGTTTTTAGTAGTATATTGAAGTTTTGATAAAGATCCAACCTACTGTCTAGAGACATGTCACATGTTGCAGAGCCTACAGCTGCCTGACTGTGGTTGACAGATAATTCCCGTAGGATCACCAGAAGGGCAAGCTAGTTAAGAAACAGACAAAAGTGTAGGTTAATGGTAGCAGATATAAATAAAACAAATATTGGTTATGGGAACTGTACCAAGCTCTTTAAAATAAGCACCGTCTAGCATATGCCAGACTTCCCAGCATTGCTAGCACTGAAAACCATTCCTTGCAGTTTTTAAAACACCAAAGCACATGTTTGCTGGTATGTAGTCTACAGTAACATCAGCTCTGTAAAATAATAAAATTTAGGCAGGGAGTATATAATATTAACCTAGTTGTTACTTAAGATTTCTACAGAGAGATTCACTAGTTATGGAGAGCAAACAGCTCTGCCCTTCAGGGCTCTGCTTGTAGGACACTGAATTTCAAAGTGAAACTTCAGAGGTATTTGCTGAGCAGGGGTCAGCCATGGTCTTGTTAATCACACACAGCTTCAAAGATGAAACAAGAATAATGCTGAAGACCTCAAAAAAGCAGAGGGTGATTAAAATGGTTAGAAGGCTAGCAAGTACAACATAGGAAGAGAGGATGAGGAGGTGGGATTTACAGCCTGAGAAGACAAAGACAATCAGGGATACAATTTCAATTTTCAGTTAATATGTGGGGGAGGAGTGTTATAGTGAAAGAAATTGGATTCCTCTTGTAGGGGCAAAGAGAAAGGAAAAGTAGCAGCAGACGCTTGGTTGGGCATACCTGTGCGTTTGGGGTGGGTCTTCCCTGTGAGGGTTCAGCCCAGGGGAGCTGCCATCTCTTCACCCTCAAAGATTTACAAAACTGGGCTGGACCAGGTCCTTTGCAATGTGATCTAGGTTTGAAATTGCATCTAAACTTGGAAGGCATCCCTGCTTTGAGCAGATGGTTGGACCAGGTTACATTCACAAGTTGCTTCCAGCCTAAATTTTTTGATGATTGTTATGATTCAGTATTAAATCTTCTGCAGGACATTTGATTTTAAATAATGTGGCTAAAAATTCAAAATTAATATGATATACACAGAATAGGTTTAAAATTACTAACCACTGTTTGTAGACAGAGGATAATTCCCTAGGGAGTGTTTCCCAGTTGGGCCCTGTAGGAATTTATTCTTGTTCCATTGCTAATTAGTATTTTTAACTTTCACCTCACTTTTTCCCCCAAAGCAGAAAATATTCAGTGGCTGGTGAGAAAAAGAGGAAAGCTTTATCTTGGTTTGTTTATTTTTCTTGGTAAATAAATGCACATAGCTTGAAACAGTATTAAAATGGAAAAATGGTTCCTACTGTCAAAAATATGTTACCAAGAGAAAACACTGGCTATGGGTGTTTGAAAAAAGCAAATGTTAATTCCCATAGTGTGAAGTAAAATTCACGCTCTGTTTCTCATGAAATACCTTGTAAAAACTGAGAATAAAATATAGGGAATGGGAAGATATACAAAATCATCCCTGTACATTTGAATTGCTGAAAGAGAACTCTAGTTTGAATGGGACTTCATTTGTCTTTCAAAAATTATTCCTTCAGTAAAGTCTTTTTTAGTTTGACTTCATTTCACTGTCCTCATCATTGTTTTAATTTTCTGTGAGGTGCTGGACCATTCTTGCATTCAGAGTTGTAACCTGTCTCTTTTCCCACCTCCTACATCCTTTCCAAGCCCCGGACTAGGGAAGACTGGGACTGGAAGTGAACTCTGGGGATGAATCATGTTCCTTTCTTACTGTGAGTGAAAATAAACATGTTAGTCTCATGGCAAAGTATTCACAACCTTTAATTCAGTTCTGTTAGTTGTCATTTACCTTGTTGCTGTGTCTAATAACCATATTGCCCTTAAAGGGAAGCTTTGAAACCAACTTAGAGAAGTTGGTTTAATCCATTTATAACTTCATTATCAAGCTGAACAGTAGGAACAATGGGCTTATCTTAAAAGAAAAATAGAAAAGTAAAGAAGTCCTGGGTCATTTGTAAGTAAAGGGAAGGAAGAGCAGAGATCAGGGAAACAGTGCAATTGAAGTGGGCCTGTCTCCACTATTTCATGTAGGGACAAGAGGAAGGAGGGAGTCTTCTAACTCCCAACTACATCCTCTCTCTTTACCTCCATCTCTTAAATATTTTTGGTTTAAAATTCAACCACTAAGATTCTAATTCTAAACTCAAATATTTATTTGAAAACTAGAATCAAGTTCTCAGTTTTTATACTTTCTTTTCATTTATTTAACTCATAAAAAGGTAAAAGAGGGAAAGAGAGAAAGGTAACACCCCACTGATTGTAATGAGTGGCAGAAAGGTCCTTAACACTGAGCATTTTTGTGCTTTGCCACTGCAGTCTATAAAAGGAAAGTGAATTGATTCAGTACTGTTCATTGAAGTGCAAGTCCTCGGATCATCTGGGATAGACATGGGACAGACAAAATGTTGATGAAGTTCTTGGGTCATCATACGGAATTTATCTGACAGGGAAGAGATAGAGTTATCCAATACTATTAATGTTAGCCATTTCTTACGTCACACTTATATGCAGAATGGACTTTAATATGCTGTAAAGAGACTATAAGACATCTTTAGTGCATTGGATTAAAACCAGCTTAGGTCTCGTAGGTATTACCAGCAAAAGGAGGGGGAGGAGGAGAAGGGGGGGAACCCCAACCAAAACGTTCATAGGATTCTGCTACTGGCAAAAGAAACCTTCAAGAAACTGGATATGCCCAAGAAAGAATGCCAAATTTGCTCTGTAGGGAAAAAACACAGAATGAGACAGGAATTAGTATTTGTTTTGTTTTTATTTGGTTTCATTTTTCATTCATGCATCACCCCTAACCTTTAGGGTAAAAGGTATTTCACATTAGCATAAATATTAAGCAGATGCCATTTCTGCTACATAAAGAACTTTCAGCTAATCATTTTTCCATGCATTTAAATAGGAATATTAGAATGAGGGTAATTACTTCAGTTTTCCATGAGTGATCCATCAAGACATTGACTTTCACTGTATATTGTTGAAGAGATTAGTAAGTGTAAAATTAGATTAGAAACCAGTGTTGAAATATTTGAAGTGTTTTGATGTATTCAATATTTTTTATTTTTTAAACAAAGTTAGGACTTAAAATACATTCCCCTCTTATGAAGAGGATATTTTGCCAGGAGAAGGTATGTCAGATTGGATGGTAAGGCAAAAATTTAGTTTTAAGATATGACCAGTCACATAAAGGAATAATCTAACAGGAGTGAAATAGAGTGTGAAGAAGTAAATTAGAGAAGTTGCTTTAAAATTAAAGATTCAAATTGTTGTTGCTATTATATTTCATATGAAAGATATCACTGCTGACACTGAAGAAGTACAGTACAGCATTGTTGTAGCAAATGCAAATGTATCAAACAAGTATGACTTGAACAGAAATATCTCTGGGAGTTTCAGATTTGGCTACTATCAAATAAAAAGAGTTTTTATTTGCTGTTCCAGTTATTGGCCACTGTATCCATATTAATTTTCTTTTTCAAGCTCTTGCAAGAGTATTCCACATTCAAAACAAAGCATTAAAACATTTTGTTTTTCTATATAAAAAGATGCTAAGCAACTGTCTCAAAAAATATCTTACTAAGCTAAGCTTCTAAGGAACTATGAAAAATTACACACCATCATGTACAATCCACTGTCCGGGTATAGACGCATTACTCTTTTTTTGTGTCCCTCTCTTGCATGACTGTATGCTTGAAAGCCATTACCATTAGCTAAGCAAGTGATGGGACTTGGAAAGTAACTTGCTTTTTGAGTAAAGCAGATTGCATTGCCAGAATGAAGTATCAGAGGAACTGCTTCTTGCATGATCACAGATCTGTTATTAACAGGATGCTTTGTCAATGGTTGGAAGAGTCCTAAGTAGACATTGACTTCTCTTGCCAATATCAAGATTTATTGGCACGAGAGATATTGACTTCAGCAAATCCATGACATTATTATATCTCAAAGACTAATAAATCTTGTTACCAGCCAAAACCATAAGTCAATATAATTATGCTTGATGGTGCATGTTTTCCCTAAAGATCTCAGCTTGATATTATACTTCCAATATCAAAATATTGAGGAAAAAACAACTAAGGGAGAAGTCAGTAAAAATAGCCACATTCATGTTATCACATGCCTTGTAGTCTCTGGGATTTTGTGAAAGGCACTTCTTTGTTTCTGTTCTGTTTCATCTGCTTGAAATGGGTTGTTATCTCTTGAAAAGTTGTACTCCTTTTAAGTGATGGGATTTAATTTTTATTATTGAAAAATGGCTAGATGACACATATGTGTGTCTACAGGAACTTCTGAATTTGGGCTGCACAGGACTGAGGTCTGTTGAAGAGACTATGTTTTACAATGACTGAAGGAAAACAGTGCCCCAGAGTGCAAGTAGGTAAAAACCCGAACCAAGCAAAACAAAACAAAGCCCCATACTCCTTAATAACCTGTTTTATTTTGAGCTCATTTATCATTTTGTGGGAAAAGTAATTTTTATTTTAAAATGTTTCTCTGTGATTGCTTGTACCTAGGGTTTATTTTCAACTGCTTGTCTGGGATTGTGTTCTTCCGAGCAGAAGAAAGGTGGGGTAGGCTCAGGAAAGCTGCTTGGCTGTCCCTCTGCTTGTAGTGGGAGGGAGCTCTCCTTGGCATCCCTCTTGAAGTTGGCATGGGACCCAGCTGAGATCTGGCACATGGTTGCTCCATGCTTGAGAGGTGGACAGCAGAACTAAAGATTCACAATTTCTGCAGTGAATAGTTCAACACAGAAACAGCATCATTTTGGGACTGGCTGTGGTTATATGTAAACTTGTGGTTCTCCATGAAGCATGTAACTGATGGTGCAGAAGCAAAGAACAGTCATGAAAATTCCTTTGCATTGGTTAAGTCTGACTTTTTTCTAGATTTTTAACTGACTTTACTCATCTGAAGAAGATTCTCCCTAAAAATATATAAACACTTTTTATTACTGTTTTCAAAACTATTGCATGATTTCAGGTAGTTCTTTCAAATGATCTGCTTGCTTAGCTCTTCTGTGTTCCCTCCCTTGATCATAGCATTTTCTTTACTTCTTGACATTATCAGTATTTAATAACTTTTCTTTGTGATTTGCAGAGTAGATGCAGTCATCTTGTTGGGGAGGTTTTGGTTTAATCTGGTGACTTGGAAAGATACGCAACATCGAATGTGCAAGCTGGTGAATTTCTGAAGAAAAATAGGAAGGTTCACAAAATTCAACCATACATTAAATTATATTTTTGTTTGGTTGATTGGTTGGTTTGGGGTTTGATTTAGGTTTTTTGTTTGGTTCTTTTTTTTTTTTTAAGAGGATCTTAAAAATACCACGCAGCAGTGGCAGTAATAGCTGTGCACAGGATTTGAATTGAATTTAGTAACAAACCAGTTACTGAAAATGCATTTTAACAAAATGGAGATACTGGTAGGATTGAGGAAAAAGATAGTTTTAAATTTGTCCTCTCAACTACTTTAATTCAAAATTTGTCATTGATTTGAGGTGAGAGAGCTTTAATAAACTATCCAAAGGTCACCAGTTTTCTGAGAGGTCTAAGCCATATACTATAGGAGGACAGCATTCAAAATAGGTGCTTTGTCACCTCTGATATAATTGAAGTTGCAAAAAAGTTTCCATGTAATATAAGAGGATGCAAAATATTAACAGCTGTATATAACAAGGCAGCAAAATCACTTTCCATGATCTTCCTTTTGGTTTTAATCCAGCAAATTAGTTGGTTCCATTGAATTTGGTTCCAACAGATTAGTTGGAAGACTGCTTTAGTTCAGGGCAAATAAGAATTGTCAATCATTTCTCAAAAGCACAGATTAGATCTGGAAGATTTATCACATCACAAGATCATATCAATTGGTATTTTATTTTCCACACATGATGTGGTTTAGATGTTATTCACAAGTTGTGGTAGTTGGTATTACATGATTTGAAGCAATTTATAGAGATTAGGGTTGCAGCATAAAAGAATAAAAATATTAAATGTTAAAAAAGAAAAAGAGCTGCATATCAGTTCTTACAGAATTGTAACAGCTTTTAAAACCTCGCTTGTCCTGTGCTACTCAGTTTTCAAGGTGGCACCCCTCTTAGAACTGAACTCTTCTGCTTATAGCAACAGTACTAACACTGCAGGGAGGATACAGTTGCCACTTCATCTGTAGACTCAAACAGTATTTTTTTTTTTTTATGAGAATTAATATACGTTCTTCAAATTTTGTTGGATATACCTTTTTTTTTTTTTTTTAACTATTCCAGATATTGTTCTTCATATTTTAAAGACAGTTCCAGAAATGTAGTTTCCTCCTTAGTGTGGTATACTCATCACAGTGCAGAGCGTAACACAGGCAATTGTTATAAAAAAGAAGTAGTAACAGAACTTATGATACATGAGCATCACATTTTGGGGAGATGTGAATACATGGTTATGTTAACTGTCATCTTTTCAGAAGGTACTAGGAGTGTAAAGGAGTATACGGCTGTGTAGGAGGAGAGAGGGAAGCAATATCTATGGTAAAGGCATTGAGGAAAACTGCCAGAAAAAGGGGAAAAGCACTGCTGTAAGTGCAGATGCAGTGAGAAAGCTATTCCTTTTTCCTGGAGGTAGTGGGGATTAAACAAACAAACAAAAAAACACCAACCAAAAACCCAGCAACAGATAAAATACCACCACCACCAACAAAACCACAAACCAAAAAAACCTGTGCAAGAGGGTTTTGTGAAAATTAAAGGCAACTGTTTATCTCCCTGGGGTGAATTATTTTCTCCAAGACTGTCCTTGGAAGCTTTGGTTTCTCTGCACTGTTCCTGTGCACTATTTTTCATATTTCTAGTAGCTGTTTATATCAAGCTTCAAGTATTTTTTGCTTTTCAATTTTTTAGACTGTTATAGTAAGGATAGTGTGGGATGAAGGAGACTGTTACAGTATTATGTTCATTTTACTGGCCTATATTGCCATTTCCAAGGTGAAACACATGATTTCTCAGTAGGTTATGCAAAGACAAAAGCAAACATGGCACCTGACATTCTTCAAAGGCCTTATTGGAGCATGGCTGGAGCTGTTTATACAGCAGATACAAAACACATGTTGTGAACTTCCTGATGAATTAGTGACTTGTCTTCTTGCTTCTGCTATATGGATAGACCTGAAGTACAGTACTCTGTTCAGTTTTCCCAATCTACTGATCCAATCATTTTGTTTATGAGCAGTGTAAGGTAATGGTATGCTGCTACTGTGCATGCAACTGAGCTGTAAACCTTTGCTGTCTGCTCTGGTAGGGGTTCAATTTGTAATCTTTGATTCAAGCCATTGCTCATTCTTTTTATATTCTTCCCTCTTGGTTGGCTGACTCCCAACACAGTTTGTTCTTTAAGCAAGCACTGGGAGCAAGAACCATTAACCTTTTTAAAGTGGCTTTTTAGCATGTCATGAGTTTAGATGTCTTGCTTCTTTTTGCCATTAACCTTTCTGATGGGACAGTGCGCTGTGTTTTGCTTACTTCAGCATGTCACACACATTTTCACCCCTTACGCATTTGCACATGCTGTATTTCATTACAAGAAGGATGGGGGAATGTAGTGGGGAAAGCACAGGCAGTGCATGCCATACCTTTTCCCTGGGTACACAGCCTGCTAGCATGACCCAAATTAAGAAAAATAACCTGTTAAAGAAGTATCCTTTTTCAGGTGCAGAAGTAGATCCTCTAACACTATGACTGGCTCTTGCTACAAGACCTTGATTGTCAGCCATGATCAGGCATTGCAACCAAAGCCCTCAAAACAAAAGCCGTTCATCTAAGGCCAACATCAGTGAAAGACTCAGTTATTCTTGCTTTACTGAGCATGAAATGGAATTGAAAGGCAATATTAAATGGGTTATTAAACTTAAGACATGGTGTCTTGTGATCTTCTCTTGCAATTGCCCTTACCACATGCATATATAATGTATTCTCTATAGGGCTAGTCATTTTTATGGCCTCTGAGTTTCAAAAAATGTTAGCATTGGAATTATTCTGCCATCTTTCTATGATAAAATAAAAATATGGATATGGCTCCTTTGGAAACTAAATGTCTGTTCTGTGGTTATTTTCATCCTCTCTGTAAGCAGGCAGGTATCTACCACAAAGAAGGGTTAAGAAGTGGAAATACAGTAATTTCTAGTACAGGTTTCACTTCCTCTCAAAAATTCTTGAAATGAGAAAGATGTTCCTTTGTTTCTCTTCAACATATAAATACTAGTTTCTCCATTTTTATTTTACACAGTATTATGATTTCCCTCATGTCCCCATTGGAATGGTTGTAGGACAACTGACATATGTTTCTTTAAAAGAAACTAGGCATTTAAAAATGTATAGTAACATTTTAATCAGAACCTTTTCTCAGGTGAGCTCTGAATAGTTGTTTCCACAGATTTTATCTGGCTTGAGGGTAGGCCCAAGGGAATTGCATGAAAGCACATTTCTAGTCATGGACTCACTGTTTGTTCAGCTTGCCTAGAAACCAGAAAGGACTGGAACATTAAACAAAAAGAATTTATCTAAATGGTATTTGCCAATTAGACCATATAGCTAGTAAAGGTGTCTAGTAACATAGCATTTCCACTGTTTGCTCAGAAACTGCAACTGAACTGAACTAGAAGCTCCCTTGTACATGTCATTTGCCTGGAAACAAAAGTATTTTCTAGATATTAACTATCTCTGTAACTAATTGAAAGAATTACCCAGATTAGTTAATTATTGTCAGACAGGACCATTCAGTAGCATGAAGTAGAAGTTGGAGGAACTGACACAGTGTCTACTTGACAATTAAGCAAAAGACAGTGCATCAGTTAATTCTGTTAACTGAAGCTTAGCTGATAGCCAGTTTGTTTAACTGTATACCTGAGAAGTCTTGCTAAAAAAAATCATGACATTTAGAAGACAGGAGAAAAATATACTTCTTCTGAAGTTAAAGAAATGTTTGAAGATAATTCCATTGCTAGAAACATAATCACTCCCATTAAGTTCTGTCTGTCTTATTTTGACAGTTTATATTGAAAACAGCAATTTGACTTAGGAGTGGCTGAGAGTCATAGTATAATTAGGTAATCTGTATTAGAATTTCTAGTGCTTATAACTGCAAATTATTAATCTATTATGAAACTATCAAGTGCAGAGGAAGGCCACAAGGATGATCAGGGGACTGAAGCACCTCCCATGTGAAGATAGGCTGAGAAAGTTGGGGCTGTTCAGCCTGCAAAAGAGAAGGCTGCTTGGAGACCTCATAGCAGCATTCCAGTATCTGAAGGGGGCCCTATAGGGATGCTGGGGAGGGACTCTTCATTAGGGATTGTAGTGACAGGACAAG
>JBAFWW010060773.1:0-11864 GCA_036873685.1 Agapornis canus | reverse complement strand
CTCACCACCCTAACAGGAAAGAATTTCTTCCTTATATCCAATCTAAACCTCATGTTTAACTTTTAACCCATTACTCCATGTCCTGTCACTACAGTCCCTAATGAAGAGTCCCTCCCCAGCATCCCTATTATAACTAAATTTTATACAATTGCTCTCTCAAGGCTGATATTTTACACATCTATTTGCTGTAGAGATAAGACATATTAATGTATGTCATTCTTTAATTTCTTTTTTTTTTTTTTCCTTTCAGATGTCTTTATCATCACTAGTTAGAGCAGAAGTTTCGAGTTTTCTGAGACATTGCTCAATCCCTTTCTCTTTGTGGGAAGGGATAAGGCAGGCTCATTTGATCAGTTGACAGAAATCACATAACATTGCTGTATGTCATATGGTTTTCTGACTTAGAGTAATTGTGTTTATTTTCTAGAGTTCTTTGATGAGCCATATGAAACTCCAAAGAGCTCCCATAGCTCTGTCACAACGAAACCTGTAGAACATCAAAGAGGAAAGGCAAGTTACTGTCTCTTGCATGGAATATCAGATTATTATGAATGCTCTTTTCAAAATACCCTGAATTCCTCAATATAAGTAAGAAATTGAGGGCTTAAAGCATTTAGGATTGGGTTTTTTTTTTTCCCTGCTTCAATCAGTGATAAATGTCACAAGTAATTAAATAGTAGTAAATTGAGAGCCCTTTTGAAAACAAATCCACTGTTTGTAAAACTACATTAAGTCAATATAGTGTATAACACCACAAATAAATATGTCAGATTATGTATGCACACATATATGAAAAAGCAGGTAAATAAAAAGAATAAATTGGGTTTTCTGCATTTTCATCTTTATCTAAGGGGTGTGAGATTAGCAGAGGGTTTTCCCAGGGTACTTCATGGGTATGAATTTCAAAATGAAAAATCGTAATAATGACTTCGAAAGAAAGATTCCCAGATGGATCATTAGGCTGTATCTTTATTTCTGATCTGTAGCTGTGCCCCAACAAGTATGTAATTTTGGTTATTTTTCAGTCATATTTTATTGAGTGGCTGATCAATCAGAAGTATGTCTGCCTTAGGCTAGTAATACTTCTATTGAAGCAGAGGTCTATATAAAAATTTACAAGTCCATATGCATGTTTTTATATTCCAGAATATCTCCTTTTCAGAAGTAGATAATCCCCAGGAAGATGAGAATGTGGCTAAAACAACAGAAGGGAAGGCTGAAGAGAATGTGTGAGAGATTTTTTTATTTTTTTTTTTTTTTAGTTTCTCTTTTAACTTTAACAAAGCTACTTTAAATTTTTAGGCAAAACTACACAAACACAAAAATTGAAGTCATCTATTTCACATATTGAAATACAGATTTCACAATACAAAATGCTGACTGGATGAGCATTTATAATGATCAAATAAAAGAGGCATGGTTTGGGGAATGTGTATGTTTTATCTGGGGAAATGATAGGGAACAACTGGAAAAGCTTTCAGATTCACAGTTCATTCTTCAGAGCTGGAATAGGGGCAGCATCTTCACGCTAAAGACAGGTGGGGATCTCTTACTCTAGGAAATTTTAACAGTTAATTAGTTACATGATACAGAAGAGAGGTTGGTGTCAGAAGGTGAGATAAAAATGGATATGGGTAGTAAACTTGCTAGCTCCTGAAAGGAGGAATGAGGTATTTTGTAGAATTTAAAAATTTACTTCATTATGATATTTTTAAAATTTTGTTCTGAAATGTATCTACATTTATAAAGGTGTATAAAATTACGGGAAAGGTCCATAAACCTGTTAGACAAACCATCTTTTGAATAGAATACTGTTCATATGATTTCTCTGATGTTTTTCAAGGGAAGAAACTTTGTATTCTGTAAACACGGAGTTCATTATGTTTACCATACATAATCTTGGTCTTTAGAAATTTTTTCATTCTTTTTAATGGCAGAAAAGTATCAACCTATTTTTACCATTTCTGTTAGCTTTCTTTTTGATTCCACTAAATTTGTAATAAACTTCTTCTCTGATATACAGTGCCTCAGTATTTTAATGTTTAGAAAACCTGAATAATTTTGATGGCACATAAATAAAAATTCCTGTGTATATATAATGTTTATGAAAGCATTTTAAATGGAAGGACTTATTGTCCTGTACTATTTTAAAGTGGTGTATTGGTTATTTTGAGAGAAACAAAAACAACTGTGCATATGATACCCAAGGATTTCTCATGATACTAGCTTTTCTTTTTAGGAATGCAGATTGTAATGATATTAACAGCATGGCATAAATCGGATTTCTCTCTTCTTTTTGTCAACTCAAATCAACCTCTTTTTCCCCTCATGTTTGTGTTGAATAGACAGAACCTTTTCAGTGCTTTTGTTTGAGTTGGTTTCTTATTGCTAGGGAGTTAAAGCACAGATGTCAATATTTGCCAGGTCAGATTGCAGTATAACACGGTAGTTGAAGCAACGCAGATCAGTATAGCTGTGATACAGCTTTCAGGTATTCTGTCTCATACAAATTCTTTTTTGGGAGGTTTTATACTCACATGCCCATGTGTATATAAATGTATATGAAATGAAAATAAACCGCGTAACAAATTAGTTTATATTTACAGTACTCACTTTTTCTTTCTTTGTAGCATGACTGAGGTTGTCACTGACACCATTTCTCACTTGTTTTCTCTAGAAGAAGATGCAAAAGTTCCCAGGTAAGATAAACCTGTATTACTTTATATAATCAGACATGGACTGTCCCTACTAAATTTTCAGGCTAAAGTAACATGATGCATAGGTTTCATTACACAGTATTTGCAGCCACAGTATATTCTACCTTCAAGCAGTAGTATTAAGTGGAGTTTGCTGAAACATTTTTGTACTGTAATCATTGAGGATAATATACTCTTAGTTCTTGTGCAGATTGTCACATGAATCAAACAGGTTAACTCAGAACTACCAGATTTTGAGAGAATACTTTTGTTTCCTTGTTCCAGACAAAGTCATTGTATGTATAGAAGATACACTGTTGTGTAAAACACTGAAACAGTAGCATAATAGACTTACTCATATTTTAATTAAATTATTAAAATATATATATGTCCTACAGTAACTGCTAGATATACATATATTTTTATAAACAGAATGTTGGAATTGGGAGAAGAAATCAGGAGTTAATCTCAGACTTTCATTTCTAGAATGGTCTTCTATGAGCTCTTTCTATTTAGAGGAAGATCTGAACTATACATCACTTTGGATTCCATGTACATGTCTCTAATCTCATTTCCTTCTTAAGTTTTTCATGTCAGCTTGAAAAAAAAAGTAAAATTCTCAAAAGTTTTAGACTTCGGGGCCATGTTTACACATTCCAGCTGTCTTCCAGAAGATTTCATGTGCCTGTTCACACACATTACATACCCAAAACCTTTTCAGTCTCACTCATTAACCACTGCTTTATGCTTATGTTTCTTCACGTGATTGGAACCCATCCTGTTCAATTGCAAAATATACTCCAAAGTTGCCTGTAACATAGCAATGCTAGCATTTTTATTAAATAGGGAAATGTCTTTGGGGTCAGTTTCTGTTGATGTAGGTGAAGTCATTCAGTTTCTTCGTAATTATGTAATTTCTAACAATCTCTTCTGCGCTTAAGGGCTTAACTACTTAATAGTCTTTACCTACTGAAATATCTAATTATCTCTGAGAAAATTCAATATATTATATCATATGGTACAAATGATTTCAATTGTTTTGTGATCTTAAATTTTGTTACTGATTTTCTATTCCAAATATGTAAAGCCACATTCAGTTATTTAAGTAAAAGTTAATATGTAGTTTCTCTTACTCCAGTTAATAATGTCCTAATCCATTTTCCATCAGCTGTTTGGTTTTTTGACTAACCTGTCCTCTTTCTGTCATATTACTGTTTTCTGACTGTGTATCTAGTGAAGATAACATTTCAGATATCCTCATGACTAAAATATTGGGTAGAACTTACATCTTTACTACTGTTTTTCATCCAGTATATTAGGAAGTATTAGGAAAAAGATAGCGTACATACTGTCCAGTCAAGATTGTGCAGTGTTAATTACTAAATTGTTCCTAGAGATTAATTACACTTTAGAAAAATTAAGGTATCTTCAAAATTTTCTGGGTCAATTTAAGGTAACCTCATATAGGTGTTCTGCCTATGAATGGTTTTCATAGTTTTGTTCTTTTCCTTCTAAGTAATACAGACATTTTTTTTTAGTGATGATCAGCCTTCTCAGACTGTTGTGTCAACTGTGTCAAGCGTTGCCTCTGCTACTTCCATTTTTGCACAGAAGCAAGAAGTCAAGGAAGAAGTCCCTACAGAAGAGAAACTAAACACATCAGGAACTGTCAGGCAGATGCTCCAAGATGAAATGTTTAAGTTAGTTCAGGTGAGAGAATCTTGTTATTGAAAATAGTTTTTACAGTATCAAAATGTTATTAAAAGCAATGGAGATAATGACTCTGTGTAGTTCTTCAGAACTTACGAGTTCCACATAAACTACTGTGAACTTATTTTTGACTTTACTTTACTTTTGACTCGAGAAAATGAGTAATAATAAAAATTTGAGCATGCTTAATTTCACAGAATTCAGTGTGCTTTAATTAGGAAGATTCTGAAGCTGTGGTAACTTTGCAGCTATACTAAGATTTAGTATTTTTTTTAAATATCTTGAGACAGTTTTATATGACCTTGAACTTACTCAAACTTCTCAAAAATGTGAAGGAATTTGTCTTACTTTAGCAGGTATTTAATGTGTCTTAAAAGAAAGTCCATTACAATAACAATCATACAAGTGAATCATTATTAAAACTTCACGATGTTTGTTAGTTACCTATACTAACAGGATGATGAACAGGTTATAACATAGCCCAGGCAGAATTTTTGCTAAGATTCCTGTTGTTTTCCCTGTCAACTTTGTGTGTGTTTATCCAGCTACAACAAATCAACTTCCTGAGTTTAATGCAAATAGTACAGTCATCCTTTGCCAGCCTGCCAAATGTGCAACAAATTTTGCAACAGCATCAATCTGTTCACCTGGAAGGAGGCCAGCCTGCACACACTGCAGAAAGCGATGTCTCTCTGAAAACACAAGTGCCTGCTGAAGAAGATAAAGGAAAACCTTGTCAAAAGAGCTCTGATTTTCAACTAAGGAATAGTTCAAGTGATGAAAGCAACAATGGCTTTATAAAAGTAGGTATATCAAAGTGTTGTTTATGAAGACTGTTTTGTATGTCTGACATGTTATCAGTCCTGCTAAATTATGAAATATTTTTGTAGTGATTGCTATAGACCAAAAAGATGTATAAAATTCTTGTGCATATTTAGTGCATGGTTGCTACATCAAGGTACTTATAAATGCTGTATCGTTCACTTTCCTGATTTAGAATCATCTGGATGCGAATGTTTCTTCAGGCCTGTTAGAAAATCACAGCAAAGAAATGGGATTTATGCCACCATTTCAAGGTTTTCATTCTTCAGCACCTACTAAACCATTTCATCTCCTAGCTCCTTCCACAGACATCCAGAAAAGACCAAAGTTTTTGCCTGTTGAAAAAAAACTGCATCACTCAAATGGATTTCCTTTGCTTAAGCTTGAATCAGGCTATCATTGCAAACCAGCATTTTTACATCCAATTGAAATGTCACCAGCTTTTGCCAAACCACCTCCAGTACCACGAGTGGTTTGGAGTTCATCAGTTTCCTCATGGAGTCATCAGTCGGCAGTCACACCAAGAAGGAATAAGGCAAAAGAAGATTACAGTATGGGTAGATATGATCTTGAGATCCCAAGGCAGATGCATGGGGAAGAGAAAGAGAAAAGATGGGCAGAAGCAGTGCATAAGGCACCTCCCAAACATCTGGATCTACATCAGTTTGAAGGACAGCAAGAAGTTTCACCTCAGCAGCAATTCTCTGCAAATATAAATGTGGGCAAAGCACTGGTCACTCAGAACCTGGCTGGTGTTCCACTGTTGCACTTGCAACTTGACCCAGTACCTAGAGTTCCACAAGTTGTAAGGCAGCCAGTTCCTACTACTTTATTACCTTTTAAACTTGCAACAAAGCAGGCTGACTGCAGAGAAACACTACAACACACAGGAATATCACTACTCCATGCTAATTTACCTCAAAAAAAGAAGGTACTGGATTTAATAATATGTTTTTCTGAACTGTAGGGGGTTCATGGTTTTCTGGTTTCTTTTTCATCAAAAATAAGTTAATGTTCCAGACTATGGCGTTTGGAAGCATTTGACACAATAGAACATTTGACATCATAGAACAGTTTGGGTTGAAAGGTCATCTAGTCCAACCCTTTTTTTGCTTACTTTCAGAATATGGTTTACACACATACACATTCATTGAGATTCTGGTCTGATGCTGTTCATGTTACATTTTTACTTTCTAAAACAGCTATGGGAGTGATGTTTGCATAACTGAGATCCAAAATTTTCATCCATTCTGACTGGCATCCCCCTCCTGTTCTGTGCATCATTGTTTCATTTTGCTTCTTTCTCTCTCTGAATACTTTCAGGCACCAAAACTCATTCCACTTCAAGATCTCATTGCGTTTGAGCAATGCCACCAGTATGATACTGTGCCCAGTACTTTCTTTGGACAAGACCAAAGTGAACCCATCCAGTTACTAAAAACTGATGTTGAACCATTTGAACTAAGAATGCAGAATAATATAAAAAGGCAAGTCATCTTTTAAAGCGGGTCTTTATTTTGAAAGACTTACTGGTAACCTATATGTTCTAGCTTTGAAATCAGTAGGAGTTTTTACAGAAGCTTCAAATAAAGTAGAGGAATAAAAAATAAGTATTAATAAAGACTCAGCGGGAGAAGTTTAACATTAGGGTGTGAAGGGGCTGTTGCTGCTACCAGGCTGATAGGAAGAAGTTTCAAGGGGGAAATGATTTACATGCTGGTACCTGTGGTTTGTGGCTGTTTGCCATATAATGTTTATGAAGTGCTTTGCTGCTTACCCAGTGAATCCTAACAAGCTACTATCTTCACTGAGTGTCATCACTGTAATTTTTGGCAAGAGTTATCCTCTTTCAGTATAAATCAAGATATAGGCTCTGTTTCTGAATCAGTTATGTTTGTCTTTTCCATCTTTATTTCTTTATATATTTCTTAACAGTAATATTTCTTAGAAAATGATAGGTACTTTTATTGTTTCAGTGCTGTTCTTTTTATTTGTATTTAATATGTTGACAGACAAAAAAGGCGTGATAAGGTACAAATGAAAGAGAAGGAGGAGAAGAAGAAACAGAGTGCATCCTTCCACTCAGATGACCCTATCGTCAGTATCAGTGATTCAGTAATGGCTGTTGAATCAGGGACTGAGGTATACAAAAATACTTTTTTTATTTTCCATTCTAGTATTAAGCGGAAAGAAAGAAGCAGGAAACTGTAAACCAAAGCAATTGTGTAAATCTCCATCAGGCTCTAGCCTAGAAACGCTGTATGTCTTCCATTTCCTGTAAAGAGATTTGGTTTTATAAAATATTCCAAGGTTGCTTTTGTTCTGCCTGGGACATTAACATGGCTATTTTGGTAGGATATTTGGGTGTATGTACATTTAAAGTGAATATATGCACGAACACTTAATTGCTTAAATAAATAAATATTTAGCCTAGTAGTGCTGGGCAGATGACTCAGGTGTTACTCTTTTCACATGATGCTAAATTGTGACAGTACGAGAGTAAGTATGGGGAGCATGAGGTCTCATTTTACTTTCAGCCAAAAAACTGAGGTCTTCATCAACCTGGGTTTTGATTTATGGAGTTCAACTGTTTGCCTAGACTTTTCTGCTATGTTTTCACATATCTGGGGGTTAACCTTGCAAGTGTCAGACTTCAAGCTGGAACACTACTGGATTAAAGCTTAGATCAGTGTTCAGGAGCATCAGGCTCTATTTCTCAGAGCCTCATCAGACACAGGAGACATTAATTATAGTATAGCAGAGAAATTTGTTACTGCAGATGACCCCCAAGGTGCATATGGGGAAGAATGTTACATAATCAGTAATTCCACTAAGTTGGAATGGATCAGAAGTATTAAAAAAGGGATTAAGAAAAGTGCATTATAATGATCCTCCCGCAGTCTTTACTCAAATGGGGTATATTGGAAAGTTAACACTATCAAGAAAGCCTTTAATTGGCATTAGAACTAATTTTTAAGGTAATTATTATTGTTCTTATATTAGGATCAAGCAGCAAAATCTGCCTCTTACCTTCAAGATGCTTTTTTCATTTCAACGGGCAAGTACAATTTTTCTTAATGCTTTGTGTGCAAAACTAAGTCAAGGAGCAGAAGTTTGTTAGATTTCAGAGGAAAACTCTACAGTCATCGAGGTGTTAAAAACTCAGTTTGTGCAGTTGGTGGGCAATACAGTGTGATGGCTTATGAGATCTTTGCCCAGAACCCAAGCAAAACTGTTCAGGATGTACAACAGATACTCAGCTTTCTGGGGGGATAGTCAGTTTTTGAGTTATTGATGTGGAGAGAGTGTTTTATCATTTATCTGTAAGTTCAGAAAAATTCTCATGAACATTATAGAAGTATGTTAGGCTCTTTTAAGAATCAGCGATAATCTTGCATTTATGTTTATAAACAACAGACTTCACAGATCCATGTGATTTATGTTAATGTGATGTATCAGAAGAATGCTGTCAATAGTGATTTTAAATTCTAAATAATTTTTTTTTGGTTTGAAATGTATATATTATAATTTTGTCTACTTATGCAAAATATAAGGTTCTGTTGAAAGAAACTGAATGTTTACAATATTTCTAGCTTACAGAATAAAAACAGTGCCTATAGAAAGATTTGCTTCTTTTTAGTACATTAATTCAGCACAATATTTAGTCCTATCAGAGGAAAAAATGCAAGCCATTCTCTGAAATCTGGCATTAGAATAAATACTGGCTGGCAAATCTCTATAGAAACACCAATAAAGAAAGGTATTAATGTCAAATATTTCTCCCTTTTTAAAACACGAACCAAATTGTTATTGTACAACATACTAAAATATCTAATTTAAAAATCACACATTAAGACTAAGCCTTGATATTAGTTCAACATAACTTTGTAGGTTTTAATATAGTTGCATATTCACACAAGGCAGGTAGTACAGACTTTTCTTAAAATCATTCATGAAATATACTTAGGGAAAGGTTAAAATTATATGTCTGAAACACAAACTAAAATCTGTTGGAACCCTTAAGTGTTGAGTCAGTATCACTGATTTTATAGATTTATAGTACTTGCATTATTTGTAGATGCCTATTGTGTATTGTCACATTTTAGACACAAAGGGGGAAGCCATTACTGTTTCAGCGGATATGCATTACGTGGCTTCTACAGGAAAAAAAACAGCAGAAACTCAAGATGCAAGTACAAGTACTCACCCAGGTATGTGCTATCTGTGTGGCCTACAGCAGCCAACTATTTCTGGTATTGCTTCTTGTTAATTGGAGTATTTGGTCAGTTTCCAAAGTGAGGTTTTTAAAGGGAAAAATAGTTTTTCATGCTCCTAACTTTTTTTTTTTTTTCCAAAAAGTATTAAACCAGAAGATACTGATAAATAAATCACAAAATTTTACGTTGAAATTATGGTAAATAAACATATTACTGATGCAGTCGTGTAAGAGTCTCCACATGCTTTCTCTAAGTCAGTTCTGCTGACTTTTTCTGAAAGCTCATTGTAACTTAAATAACTTTATCTTTGCATTTCAGACAGTATGTCACTGAAATTATTCCCCTGCCTCTTTCCCCTCAACTTTGGTTGTGAGCTAGGAAGTTAGGAATGTCCGTTCAGATAATACCATCAATGTCTTTACTTTCCTTAAATTCATGCAGCTTTTTATTTTTTTTGTATTTTTTTTTCCCCTTATCCAGTGCTCAAATCATATCAGGATGTTGGAGTCAGTGTTGGAAATGAAATTTCTGAATCTCAAAATAATGAGCCAGTCATGTCTCTTCCTGTGTCAGGTGTGGCTTCAGTCTTTCTCTGCTTCATTTAGTTCTGTGGAATTATGCAAAAATACTGCTATTTTAACGTGGTTTTTTTATAATGAGATAGCTTAATGCAGGATATAGATAATATTACGATAATTTATTTACTTCTCAAAACGAACTGTGAAATAACTATAATGCAGATTATGAACAGTTTGGCTGGAATTTTTCATGGTGCACTATACCTGTGCTTTTGTTTTCCCTTATGAGTAATTACATTTGTGGATTTTAGCTTGGTTTTAGTGTTGGTTAATCTTGGGGAGCTGGTGTTATGCAGTCCAAATGGCTTGATAAGTGGGATGTTGAGACAGATCACTGTTCCACATGAAATTGAGCTGTTAGCTCAGTTAATTCAACAGTTGTTCATGCATGTGCTAAATTGTGTAATAGCTATATGCCAGGTAACAATGTTCCAGTCTCAAACAGGAGTTTTATTCCCAACCAGTCATCTTTTGGATCAGTTTGTAAAACAAAAAATAGAAGGTAAGTTTGATCTGGGGCTAAGAAAGATTTATTTTGGTTTTGTTTTTCTCCCCCATTTTATAGATCTTTGATAAATTGTACTACACATAATTCAGTAGCGAAGTACTTTTCCTATAGTACCAAATGAGCATAGTAACTTTTCCTTTCTTTTGAAATTTGAGTATTGTTCTATTTGGAAGAATATTTTACTATATCACATGACTTCTTTGCAGATAGTTTATTGGAGATCTTTCTTGACAAGTAGTATCATTTATTTGGATCAAATAAAAATATTTTAGTATATTCATGAGGGAATTGGAAATTAAAAGCAATTTAGACTGCAGTATGTTGCTCTGGTTTTAATCTTTTGAGTATTTTTCTGCTAATTTGTCACCAAATAGTTTACTAATTTATTGTTAGAAGTTAAATAAACCTATTAAGGTACATTGTCTGTTTTTTAAAATAAATACTTACCAAGCTTTTCTTGCCATTTAGAATGTGGACCTGTTTCCAAATAGTTTGTCTGAAATTTTGTGGCTTTCACCCTAAATATGACACTGATTTATTCTTTTCTCATAGAAATGGCTAGTGTCCCTGAGATACCAGTACAAGACATGTATTTAAACCAGAGATTCTTCACTGAAGTGAATGAGACACCTTTGCCATTCTTTCTGTCAGACGCACCTGATTTGGTTAGTGGTCCAATGTACATAATAATTAAAACAAATTTCAAGTGTACTGTTTGTCTTACCTCATGAATTGAAACTTGTTTAGATGAGTCAGTTGTATAAGACTTCAAGGAAGACTGTAGTTATTTTGTCTCCAAAACAAAAAGCCTTTCAATTCAGTCTGGTAAGAAGTAAACACAGGAGGTGGTTAATATATGCAAGACACATACCACATAATTCTTCATATACTTTTTCTTTTTTAGAGTGAACATGAATATATCAGTGTGATTGATATTGAAGACAGTGATATACTTAACAATTTGCCTGTGATACCCGAGTCTGCAGAAGAGACAGCTACTGCACAACAAAATGATAAGCTTGAAATTCCATCTACTGAAAAACTTAATCACGTGATGACATCTGTTACTAATGCAATTCCACCCCAGGTGCTTCAGAAGAAAGGTAAACCTTTTCATTTTTAAATCAGAAAAAAAGAGGTATATACTTTCATTGCAATACCATTACCTCCCACAGGAAGCCTGCAACATTTCCCCAGCTCACCTGCTGCTTTTTTAGCCTTATACATAAAAACATTTACACATTTAAATTCTTCTGTGATGATTCCTGCTTCCTTAAACATGCTATTAGTGTAGCACAGCTATGCCCAATCACTTAAATGTTTGCAGGTTTCC
>JBAFWW010060771.1:0-31965 GCA_036873685.1 Agapornis canus | reverse complement strand
ACATGGTTTAGTGTGAAGTGTACCTGCTGATGGCAGGGGGGGTTGGAACTAGATGACCTTAAGGTGCTTTTCAATACTAAATGTTCTATGATTCCACAAGAACTTAAAAGCAACAAGCAATAACCAGCATTATTTTCACAGTAAGGCAATGCATATGCTTCCCTGCCTCTTGTGATCTGATTAGAAGTCTATAAAACCACAAAGGAGATTCTCAGACAGAAGTCTGGGGATGGTGAACCAAAAACCACTTACACATTAAACCCAAAGAGAAGAGAGTATACTCTAGTATGTTCATTATCGTCTTTAAAATCAACATACTATTTGGTATAGAATCAACCACCAAGAAATCTCTGTTATCTTCACCAGTTTCTGTATAATGTCAGATAAATTGTAATGTTATCATTCTCCTGCTGCTTCCATTAAAATAAATCAAAAGGTTTTGCACATAACAGCTATCTGTATACCCTTTGTCTTATAAAGCATGGTTTTGAAGCTGTATATATGTAGTTCTGATGTCTTAATTAACATGACAGTTCATGAAAATGTGTCAGAAGGAAGGACAAGCTTCCTACCATCACTTTCAAATGTGGATGGCTCTGTGGGCTAACAAAGCCTTAGCATATATGTATTTTTAACTTATTTCCCTTTTTTTGAACAGTAATGTACAGAGTAATTATTTCACCTCAACAAGGAAACTCTGAAAATGTCAAGGGCTCTTCCAGCCTGGACTGAGACAATGAATTACTGAAGAAATAAGGGGCTTTGCTACTTCACTGAGAAAAGACATTTTGTGACCTTTTGCTGCTTTATGGAAATAATGAGTTTTCTACAAAACTCTTAGTCTTTCTGTTACTTTATCAAAATAGAAATGTTTGAGGAATAGCTATGACCTTAACCTTGGAAGAATGACTAGAATACTGATCTTGAAGAAACAGATGAGCCCAGAGACATTCTAACTTGCTATAGTCACGCTGACAAGGACAAGGCATAAGGCTGTGTCACAGTCAAACTCACCCAGTAAAGCTCACCTATCTTAATTTACTAGATCCACTATTATCCTTCTAATTGCAGTTTTCTAATAGTAAAGTTTGATTCCAATGGAAAGATTTATACCAGAATATCATGCTCAGTCTCTTGCCTTTCAAAATGCAGACTCTTCTTAGTTTCTACAACAGTAAGCATATGAAAATACTCTCATTATTTCTAAGTAGTCACCTTGATTTTTATAATGGATTACATATTTACAAAAAAACACACCACACAAACAATGCAGTAAAATCCAGAATTACTCATGACAGCAAAATATCCCTGTGAACATCAACAAGTTGAAACATTTGTCCAGATCATTACATTGTTATAAAATTACAGAATTAAAAAAACCCCTTACTTTAAATAATAGCAAACTTACTAATACAGCCTACAAGGTCAAACATTACAAAATGAAAGGTGGTAAAAGAAAATGCTTGACTTTCACTTTTGATGGCAAAACAAGAAAAAAACCCTCCAAATCTTATTTTTTCCAGTAAACAGATTTGAACTCAATGGAACAGTATTTATGAATTGAGGTCATGTTGAGATGGCCTTATGTGAAACACCCAGACCTCACTTGTATCATTGTAATGTAGCAGTGTTCAAGGCAAAGAGAACTGAGCAGCAGATAACCTGACTCTCATAGCTTTTGCACAATAATAACTTGTCAGGTTTCCAGCTCAGAGATTTGAAAAATGCAGTCTAACGTTTACATCAGGACCTGCATAAAAATATCAAATGTTAGTGTTATGTTCAAATAGGTATAGGATTTAATGAAGCATAAAAAAAGAAGCAGTGTCAAGAGATTTCTGAATTCCAGTCATGTTGCTGGCAGTAGGCATTTTATCAAGTGACTAAATATTTTTAAATTCTGAAAGAGATTATCTACATCCCAAAGGAAACATGGGGATTAATATTTATGAGGCTCACCAAACGTGCAAGCCCTGTACACTTGGTATTGAATACTGCAGTGACGGATGGTTCACACTGACATACAGGTGGGCTAAGAGCCAAGGCAACATAGAACCACAGGCCAAACTTCCTGACCACAGAGCTACACCCCAGAAACTTCACACAGCCAACAGCCAGAAGAAAAACACTACTTATCTCTGATGTGAATGGCAGTGGAGCTGGCTGGAATGGCAGCCTCCCATTAGGGAGTGGAGCTGAGCTCCAGCCAAAACTGCCAAGCCAGCATGAAAAGCACCACACGAACTGACTGAGGGCCATGCACAGCTCCAGGGTCACATATTGACAACTCCTGCTTTATAAACTTACAAGGGTCACAGCAATTTATGATTTTCTTCCAATGAAAAGATGACAGAGTCTAGATGGTCAGCATGCATAGGTATAATTCTGCAGGGGAATGGAAATTCAGAGTAGCAAAGACTGTATCTGCCTTTTTCCTCATTATTGACCATTCTCCCATTCCAACTGTCATAAGTTCAGTCAGTAAACATACTGGTCACTTTTGTGCATGTTTTTGGCTTTTGAGAGTGCATTCTGGGTCCTTGCCTAGCAAAGACATGGTGTGTGTTCATCACATTTGAAGCACATGCAGCACGCTCTTCCATGCATACTTCTTCTGCTGCTATTGAATAACTCAATTTAACTCCATTACCAGGGATTGTTTTTTCCAGCTTTCTTTTTTTTTTTTTTTAATAATCCTAGACCATCTGGATCATCAGTAATAAAACTGGGGAAGAAATCACTTACAGTCTGCAAAATCTCAAGAATCATCTTTCACCTGGGCAAAATAAGTAATAAATGGGGCCTAAAGGAGCCTAGAGTGCCTATTCCTTAACCAAGATGAATCATTTTGGTATATGTATGGACATAATATGTAACGCTACAGCCATTATAATGCAATTTTAATGCCCATGAATGATACATCAGTCCCTGAACTGAAATGGTTTCTCTATTGTAATATATTATATGTTCATTCTGCATGTAGCAGATCTAGCCCCTTACAAGCAATCATTTATTTTGGCAATTAATAGCGCAATATATGAGGTAATGCCTTTTTCCAAATGTCAGGGAGAGCAATGTAAAATTTGATTAATTTTGCTCAAGGCAAATAGAAGTTTGGAGAAAAATCAGAAAATGTTTTTACAAGTCCTCTGTCTTGGATGTCTGCCTCTATGAATAGATATCTTCAAAATAAACTGAATACAATTCTTTATGCCTTTGAAGTTTTAGTTTATGGTTAAGTCTGGAATTTTAAATGAAGGTAAAAGTTTTTTCAGTCTAAACCAGCCCCACCCAATGACGTATTTATTTTGAATACGGATTTCTAATTTAAAGAAATTAAAATTCTTCTTGAAGAGGTGATGCTGTATGCGTAGGTTACAAGACTCTGATTTTCACTAAATTCGTTAAATTTAGCAAGTCAGATTAAAAAAATAATACAGTGTGTACCGACAGATTCTGATTAACAGCTCTGTATTAAAAGGTACATTTCCTTTCACCATGTCATTCAGTTCTGATTCTCAAAACAAAACTGCCTTCCATAGGATATAAAGTTTCAGTACTGCTTTAAGACACCCCATCTAGCAATGACTGTGTGGTCAGAAATATGTTTGGTTTAGCAGTTAGGGGAATTAAGACTTAAATCCAGTTGGTTTTTAATTCAGCTGAATCACCAAAGCTTGATGAAATGCCATAAGGCTGTCTAAAAGAAAGCAGATCTTTCACAATGGAAGAGCTGACATCACCTGTGCAGCTGCCAAACCATCAACAACTTGGCTTTTTTTCTTTTTTTTAAGACAAAGTCACAAAAATGGGGCAAACCAATTTTGGTGTGGTTTTTGTTTTGTTTTGTTTTTCCTTTTTTCTTCCAATGCATGTAAATCAGATTTTTGATTTATGTAACTTTTAAGTTACTTTATGCATTTTATTTGCACTTTCTTAACCTATACATTACAGAGAAAAATATACTCTGTTTCAACAGAATTTTAGCTTTCTGGTTTTAATTTTCTTATATTACTTCAAACTCTTACAACTAACAGAAAATATGAATGTTTCAGACCCAAACCTGGAAGACAATAGATCTTTCATACCAATGTCCTGGTTTTACATAATTGCAACCTCTCTAATAAATCTACACTGAGGGCCACCAATTGAGATATATATTCATTACATTTGGAATAATCAACAAGGTGATGAAGAAACAATCAGTAAGACAATGACTTTTAGCAAGGAGGGAGAGGCGCAACCACCTCTGAGGGGCCTGAGTCAGGCCAATCTGCAGAGCTCAGCAGGCTCATTTAGTGCAGTGATGTCCAACCAGAAGATGTGATACCCCACTCCTTCCCTCTAGGGCTCTGGCTCCAACAGCAGCCAAATGGTTCTAACAGTGTTGGTTCTCCCTCTGTCTCCCAATTCCAGTCACACAGCCCTCCTTGCACTGCCTCTGGCATCCACTGGCCCCTTCAGTGAGCAGATCCAACATACCTGACAGGGGAAAACCACGCTAGCAAGTTGGATTGGTCCATGGAGGTATCTGAGGAGTGCCATAATGGATGTAAAATAAGCATCAGGAGCGTGCAGCTGGGAATGGGGAGAGGAGGCAGTGAAATACATCCCCAGCAGAAACCTGGTGGATCACTTCATCATATATGACTAAATGGAAACCTCTGGGTTTAATTTCGGAGCCAACAGAACCAATCTTACCTGTCCCCTGAAATTTCTTCTAGTCTAATCCTTTGTGCCAAAATGAGTGCTTGGCTAGCAAACATACATCCGAAGGAAAGGAAAAAAGAGGTTATTAAAATCTGAACCAATACGTTGACCTGGTTCATAGTCTGGCTTGTGTTTGTCATGACCCAAGAGAGGGAAGAGAGGTAGTGAGGCACTGTGTGAGGTAGGATTTCCTCTTTGGTAGCAACAGCGACCTACACCAGCTTGAACTCTGTGAAACTACTGCCTCTGGCTGAGGTTCCCCAGTGGCCAGAGCTGATCTTAGCTGCCAGATCCTGCTGCCAGACCTTCCATCTACAACCCTACTCCCCTGCTCCCAGTCATACAGCTATAGGGCAAGTTGATTCAGCTGTCTGATGTGGTAGAAACCTTTCTTCCTTTTTCCCCTCACCATGAAGAATAATCTGAAGGCTGATCTACCAGAAGACTCATCTTGTCACCATGTGATTTCCAGATCCAACCCAAAGGAATGAGGATGTTAGCAAAAAGGGAGAGGTTACGCTGGCCATCTTGGCAATAGCTCACCACCAGACTGCTCTGCTACAAAGACCACAACCCACCCCCTTCTGCATCCTAGTTTTTGGAGATCCCACTATAGTTTTTCACACCACTGCCTACTCTGTTACACCACCACAATTGTTGTAGGTCTGCCTTGCAAACCAGACCAGTTCATCAGAGAAAAGATTGTTTTTAATCCCAACCACTCCACTAGGCTGCCACAGGTCAGAAGGAGCCTTTTCAGTCTGTGGTCAGAGACAGAAACCCCTTTTATTCTCACTGAAGACAAACGAGGAATTACAGTCTAAAATACTTGCAATATGTTTCAGACCACTGGAAAGGTTTATACATGAATGAAGAAAGTCTGCCCTCTGAGAAAGATGATGATTACTTGAAAGAGTCAGTAAAATTAGACCCCAGAATATTTTTTTATAAAATGAAACAACAGACCAACTGATTTACTGTTCTCCCTCTTACGCTTCTTAGTATTGACAATAGGAGAGAAGTACAGGATTTTGATACAAGGCTTCTGTAGGGTTATAGTATTTACCTTGACATGAGCTCCCAAAAATGGTAAACAGATACTGATCAATAGATTCATCAGATTTGTTGGAGTAACCCTGGTTGATGCCCAAAGGCTAGAAACCAGTGCTCACTATGAGATCTTGAAAAGCTGTATGATGTTACTCTGTGAGTGGTAAACATACAGATCAAGGTCAGTTCTAACAAACCACACAGATGTAATTAGCTCAGTAATCAAGATAGCATGTCCTAACTTTAACTTAACATCTTGTTGATTACTTTGCTGTAACAGTTGAGTTGACACCAAAATAATTAATGTCTTTTGCAGAAATTCTTCCCTGAAGGAATGTTTATTTTGGTGTAAAAAATCTGAACAAGGCTCAGTTTTCCTATTTCAGTCAAAAATTAAAAATCAATGAATTATAAGAGACATCCCATCATTCATGCTAATAAATACGTTATCCATTTATTCAGACAATCATAAAGATAAATGCATCCATTAAATAAAATATTATGCTGAAAGAAGATATACATCATATGCAAAAGCACTCTGAAATGTTCAGGAGACCTTAAATAACTGAGTGCAGGTACAACAATAACTTAATGCCCTACGTGTACACAACTACAAGATGGTATCTTCTTTAATAATAACATGACCAGAATTTGCCTGATTACCCACAACATCCTGAAAGGGTTTTCTGGTTTGTTTGTTTTTTGGTTTTGGGTTTTTTTTTTTTTTTTTTTTTTGTTATGTTTAGCAGTATCTTGAGATTTAATTTCCTTTTTGCTCTTCCACAGCACTCTGCAAATCCAAGATCTGGCTAATCTGTATCTTCCAGGCATTATTGTACTTCCTAATACAATCTCTACAAAAAAGAGTACTTCTCTTGAAACAAGATGATTTAGGTGATATGATTTTTGAAGTGGACTATGAAGATGGGCATAAAGAAGGCCAAAGACTACACAGGAGGTGAGAAAGAAACCAGCAAAACACTTACACATTTATGTATTCTAGCACCACAGAAGAGTACTCTGATTTCAAAGCAGTTAGAACAAGGAAACAATAAAGGACACAGCAAGGCTCCAGAGGGACACACAGTTTATCACCTTGGTGTCAGGAAGATTGTATGGGTTTATTTAACATGCTTTTCAAACAAAGAAAAAAAAAAAACAACAAATCACCAAACACACCACAGAGAGGCATAATTGCTGAAAATATAAAAGTACTTACATATTCCAAGCACTGCATCTCCCTAATCTATCCATAATAGAGAAACCAACATCATTTATCTAATCTTACTTCTAAACCTATTACTCAGTTTGCACAAATGAAAAACAGACACTAAGTAGAAATCAGCTGAGTTACACATACATATACAGTTACTCCTAATAACTCAGATTGCTAAATAGAAATTTTAATCCTTATATGAGAAAGCATAATTTCACTAGGTAGGTCAAAACCAGAATCATAAATAATACAATGACTCATCCTGCAAAGCCATTCCAACTTCCAGTTAACTTATAAGAAATTGATCATGTTATAACAATAGATGAAGTACAAGGAAAGCTGGATTTCTTGTCTCCAACAGTGGACTATAAGTTGACACGGTCTGTTGCATTAGAAACTGTACACTAATTAAAGGAACAGTGATCTGAAAAAGCATAGTTTAATGCATATTTTGTCATGTATAACAGTGATGCATTTTGTCAAAACTATACTTACTTACTTTCAAATCCTTTAAGAAGGGTATCATAAAATCAAAACTAGGAAATATGTAAGGTATACTAATTTGGAGGTCAGCTGTACCTGTTGCTCCTATCAGAGGTACTATTAAGGAAGAAAGTATAGCAGATGTCATAAAGTTACCTGCTGAAATTGTAGGCCTTTGTTGGTAAGAGATAGTGAAACCTTACATGGCACATAAGGACATGTGGGTGAAGGGTTATGTTTTTGCTTTTAATGGCTCCAGTTTTGAAAGGTACATAAAAACATTTTAAATTTACAGGCATGCATATCCCCTCTCTGTTTGTGATGATTAGAAGTCACATCTCATCCAGCATAGAAGTTCCACTTACTACAGCTTCTGCCCACCTCCCCTCCTCTCTGCCCACATTTAATGCAATACACACAAGAAGTAAGGACATGCTCTATGTACCAAACAGTGAAGATCATCAGAGTATGGCTTCATGGAATCAATTTGGGGAAGTATTTCCTGAGCTTAGGCTCCTGAAAACGTAATCTGCATGTCCCCCTTCTATTTACACCAAGAATTTGTCTACTCAAACACTTCCACGTAGCAAAATCACAGCAGTTCCCACAGGTGAAAGATGGTCTCTGAAATATGCCTGAGAATACCACATCAGGGCATAACATTGTACAGGAATGCTACCACTAACTGAGTATCCTTTGAAGGGGAATCGGAGTAGCCACACCTTAATTCCATCAGTATGTAGGAATTATCTGTAGACAGTGCTGTCCACAAGCTCGAGAGAGGCACAGTGTTGCTCCTTCTGAGAAGAGCATCACAGAACCAAATCTGTGTTGCAGAAGGCCATCTTAACCCTGTCCATATAGTTATTACAGTACAACATTTATCTGTCTTTCAGGCAACAGATCACTGTCCACCCTGCACTACTTTTCCTCTGCCTGGATTTACTTCTTTATTTAATGAAATACAGAAATGCCATAAAAACACCATATGAGACCTGTTCCAATGTTCTGCATGAAAAAAAAAGTCTCTGTTTGAAAAGTTTGTAGTCCTTAGCAAGCTAATAATGTTGAATCATAAAACAGATGGTGCTTAGAGAGCTATAGAATTGGCAAACTTCAGCTCCAACTCATGTGATTATGGCATTAAAAATCCAACCCATGCGTTTATGGAACAAAAGCAATCACAAGGCTTGGAACTCCTCAGCTCTCACAAACTCAAGTTTTCCATTCGCAAGGTCATATTATATAGATGTATCAAGATGTGTTAGGGTGAACAGTTCACTTAGAGCTACCTGCCAACTTGGAGCACTGAAGACAAGGTTTGGTAACGATTTTTGGCAGTGTGCCTCCCTGTACTCCCTGAGGCTGCTTCTCAACATTTCCATGTCCCAGAGTACTTTATTCATTACTCAGCAGTGCTTCAGAGCTCTCTGAAATAGGAAGCACACATTGGTCATGATTCTAAGTACTTAGAGCACCTGGGGGATAATGTTTCTGCATTTTAAAGCTATTTACCTAAAAGCAGAAGGCATCCTACTCTATTTTGTTTCACCTAGAAGGAAATACTTCAATTAAGGAAAACAAGGAATGTTCAGAATATAAACTGTATGTTTAGTAATTCTTGAACAATCAGTAGTGTACTTACATGGGAAGTTATCCACAAACATGGGGTCTATGTTATGTAGCAGTTCCACTCTGGGGGAAGGTCTTCCTTCACTAGGAGAGATTTCAAAAGGAAATGTTAATTTCCTTCTACAGCTCTTTAGGATTCTGCATGTTTTACCTAAAGACTTTTTATAATCCTAATAGAGAATGAGCTAATAACCATAAATTAACTGTTATTAAATTTTATCTGAATTAAAGGAGTGGGAACTAGATGAACCTTTAAGGTCTCTTCCAACAGCAACTATTCTATGAATGCTCTTTTGCATCTAGCAGTAACAGCTTTTAACCCTATGAATATTCCCTGACTTCATTGGCATGTTTACTGGGATTATTCATAAATTTACAGAGTACAGAAATGGCCCTAGAAAAGCAGGGATTCACAATAATCAACTTTAAAAATCAATTTGTGCAGTGTAAGATGGCACAGCACTTGCTAGGCTTTGCATACCTGAATGGGTACTGAAAGCATTTTGGCTGGGTGCCTCAGAAAACACTGTACTGGCTGCCCCTCAAAGAACCCACTTTTGATTTGTAATTGAGGTCATGAGGATTATTTAGATACTCTGAACCTTCTTGTGGTAAAAGGCAACATGATTAGAAAGATATATCAAGGCTATATCATGACACAACAATATTATGTTATTTGACAGTGAACCTAAATATGACTTTTTAGAAAATTCCAAATAACTTAAATAGTTTTCTTTTTGCTATGGAGCTTCATTTAAGACTCAAATAATCAACCAGGGACTCTAAATGATTTGACATTAAGAATAAAAAATCAGGTAATATAAGCCTTAGTGGAAACCTAAAAAAAAAATGACTGCTACTTTACACATAAAATATATAATTTAACAATGTTTACCTGCAATCTAAATCTTTCAGTGACAACTAATTAAAATTAATATTGCTCTACTTTCTAAAATCATTTCCAGATGCTACACATTTTAAATAAGCGCAAAATAGACAAGGAGGACTGGATGAAAGATGAAATTTGTTCAAATAATACAGCCTTACAATTAATACAGAGAAAGCACAATAATTAACCTCCAGTGTTAGTAATATAGTGTATAAGAACTGCCACAAAAATGTTTCTCCTAAAATATGTGTGTATGGTTAACTCTTGCCCAACCCTGCACCCAAATATCTGTAGTAGTTACACTCTTAACTAAGGAATGCCTGGCCTTATTTAAGCAAATTTTATCTTAGATTTGATAGACTCTTACTATCTCTATGTGGTCCATTTAAAGCTATGGTCAAGTGTGCCTTTTGCCATCTGTTCATAGGTAATTGTAATATGAACCAGTTAGCACAAGTTAAAGTAGGATGCAGATTTATAGCATGTCAATTATTCTGCAGCAACTGCTTGTGGAAATATTCTCATTTTTCAGTTTCTGAGTTACAATTTTCAGTACCCTTTTAAAACAAAGTAAACAACAGAGCTATACTAAGTATCTCCCACCAGGGTCAAACACAAAAGAAAGAAGTAACTTACTCCTGTGAGCTTTTGTTTATAAATCAAATATTCATACAGTACCACAGCTGGTACTGTAGAAGTTAGAACTGAGAATATTTGTTCTGTTCAAGCAGACTAGTGTTACTATTGCAACATTAAAGGTAATTTCCTTTAAGGCTTTTAATCTGGAAGGTGAATACTGTACAATAAACATGGTTATGAACATTATTGCACAGCAGGTAAACCACAAAACACAAAGATCATACTTGCATTAATTTAGGTTTTTCATGCTGCAGTGGTCATTTTTATTGAATCAGTTTGGATGGTTTTTTTAATTTTGTTTTTTCCTGGGGTAGAGTATCACAGTAACTTGGAAATGTGATTTATACATAATCATGAGATACAGTCCCTGAAACTTATGGCGTTACCCC
Organism: Agapornis canus; assembly: GCA_036873685.1. Classification (NCBI taxonomy): domain Eukaryota; kingdom Metazoa; phylum Chordata; class Aves; order Psittaciformes; family Psittacidae; genus Agapornis; species Agapornis canus. The sequence goes on along the minus strand of JBAFWW010060771.1, from coordinate 20,957 downwards.
ATTAAGCTTTGTAGCACTATTAACTGGTACTGAACTCCTTGTTCAGTTGGGTGTTACTCCAGTAATTTCGTGGAGGTTTATAACCAGCATATATTATTCACAAAAAAACAGAGAAAAGAAGATGGCAATGTACAGTGAATAAAGCAGCCACCTGACATCTAAGGACATCAGGAAGACAGAAATGACATCCTAAGGACAAGAAGTAGAGAATTTACTGTTGCAGCAGAGTTCCCATTCACTGTGCCCCAACTCCGTCCTCCTTTCCCTTTACAGAGGTTCACACTGACCTTAGTCCCCTCAAAAGACATAGCCTCAACAATAGAGTCACCTTGGCAGATGTTCTGCTGAAGTTATTTTGCATCAGAATATAGCCTAGCCATCAGAGCTAGAATAAGAGAGCAGTAAGATTCTCTAGGGAATCCCGCTTTTGTATTTTAGGAGCTTCCAGTGTAACCTTATCTTACAATGCTCTAATATCAGAATACTTATTTTCAGACTGCAGTACTCTAATACATTGCTTCTTTCCCTAAAACTGAGGAACTTTTTGTTTTGTCTGGTTCTTACTCTATCATGTCTGACTATTTAATTAAGCAGTCAAAAGGTATTGCTTTCCAAAAAAGCTGTCTAAGAACATCTCGCTGAAAGCATAAAGACTAACTTCAGAGTTGGTATGAGAACCAGACAGTTTATGCTGAGAATATCACTTTATCTTCTGCTTTGCCAAGCTTTAAAAACATACAGAAAGATCTATTACTCCTTAGTGAACATAAACAAATATCTACATGTGATCTTCGATTTCTGTTATTCTAAAATAGGCAGAAGGTGTCCTTGGGAAGGAATCCAAGATTTTTCAGAGTAAATATGTTTATTGTGCACAAAAACATCCTCAGTGTTACTCAGCAAAATCTGAGCATTTACAACTTTGCTATATATTGTATTTCTCTGGGTCACATCTGTACATGCTTTCCTAAAATGACGTTATTTCAGATATACTGGAAATAAACATTATACTCAGCTTTAGATTGCTCTTTCTTCAGCATTTTTTCAAATGGATGTTTAATTCCTAACATGAATATAACCATTTGGTAGTCAACCTGAAACTTGCCCTGCAAAACATATGAGAAGATGCTTGCTAACCAGCTTTGATGAAATACTAGTTGTTTGACTGTATTTTATCCTGAATTTCTCAGTGCCTATCTATCATACTGCTTCATGTGCTCTACCATTTGGTCTTCCATTTTCCTGTTAAGGCAAATACAGTTCTTTTTCTGAGCACAGACATACTAGATATTCAGTACTGAAACCCCAAATATATCAAACAATGCATCAAACAGGGCAAATTTCAGCATAAGAAAAATTATTTTGCCTAGTGTCTCAGTTTCAGTAGAGTGACAAGCATCTGGAGAACAGATGTTTCTTAAAAACACAAGTGCCTTTTGAGATACTTGCTAGGAAACATGCAGTACAGTTTAGATTCCCTGACTATCTGGATTTTAGTACTGTTTTCTATTAACTGTTCCTGATATTGTCAACTACTATTTTTTGTAAAGTATATTAGTGGTATTACCACTGTATGTTTAGAAATAATTTCTAATACGTGCATGGTTTTAGAGGTTCCAGCTATAATGTGGTGTTACCCATGGTAATCTAATTTAAAAAGTGCTATCTACTATGATTTATGTAGAAGGTTCATGCATGAGATTGGAATCATCTGATATCCAAAAATAGGCTGGCACAGTAATACTATCTTATGCTATTTTCAAAAAGAAGTTAGAAACATTAAAGGGAAAGTTAAATTGAATTACAAAGGTACTTGAGGGAAAATAAAGTTTAGTAACTACTCGTTTACAGATATGCTGCAACAAAATTTTACTTGCAAGAGCAAGGTGGCCTGCTACATTTTACTGTAGAAAACTGTAGCAGACAGAGTAAGATTGGTATGAATGGAGAAAACTGTGAAGATCTGCTTATGGAGATGACAGAAGGAACACACAGAAGGGAAAGGGTTCTCATATAAGCCTGTGTAAACAACATCCAGACTAGCAGGTCAGCAAGACCCCAACACATCTAGACTAGTTTCACAGGACAGGGACACTGTTTCTGGGGATGAAACAGTGATGGCATCTGGTGACTCAGAGATGGGACAGGACAGAAAAGCAGGAACAAAAAGGGTACAAAAAGACACTATCAGAACCTGCCATGTTTATCAACCTCAGAAGAGCACAGAAGATGTTAGAAAGACTTCATAGTTGGTGTTCCTGGACCTCTGCACCATTGCAACAGATCCTGGGCCTAACATCTGGTCACAAACCCCAGGATACCTGGCTGCCAGGTGAATGGCTTGAAAACCCCTTGCCCTAGTGCCTGGCTGCTGGGTAGACTTCTCAGACACACACCTTTCAGTGAGGGAGAGTGTCAGACTGTGAAAGTGCAAGTAAAAACTGCCTTATTTCAGTTTCTATTTTAAATGAAATCACATTCCTCTTCTGCTAGGTCTTATAGATACAGTGTCGCAACAGTATTTCCTACACTACTAGGTCAGCAAATCAATTTAGAAAGAGCAAACTTTTGACTTCAAAGTCCCCATCAAGGAGCTTTAAAGTAGCATGCAAATTTTTACCTAAGAAAAGTTCACACTATTCAATGGGAACAAAAATGTTGTGTTTCCTCAGTTTTATGCACTGTATGAAAGAAACTTAAAAATACAGCTGGCTAAAAAGGATGCAAAAGAAGAAACATGTGTCCCTGAACTTTCATCTTTTCATGCCATTTGTTCCTAACCGTAAACTTTCTTATGGTTCCTCAAGTCAAAATTAAGTAGAGGAGGCATAAAATAAACAGTTGGATACACATTTTCTGCACTTCTTTTTGCTATGAAAACTTCATATTAATCAGTGTCATGTTAATTCAATTCCAAATTTGGACTACCAATCATCTTAAACTCATGACAGAAAGTTTATTTTTGTCTGATATTTCAGACTTTATACCTAGATTACAAAATTTATGGCTAATGTCCGTATTATTTATAACTAACTTAAAATGGTATAATAATTTATATATACTACATAGTTACTGTATTAAGAACACATCCTTTAAATACTGATCATAAACAGACAGACATCAGACAGATACTGGAATGGATCCAATATTTTTGTGACTTCTGAGAGTTATCTGTATTGTTGCATATATTCCTTCTGATTACACACACATGAAACTGCAGATTTAGGATTATAGTCCACACATACATACACACACACAAAAAAAATCACACGGATCATATACAACTATTTGTATTAGACTGGACCAAAAATACAGAGGTAACACAATGATAGGCTATTAATTTCCATTTTCCAAATGAGTTAGAGTCTTAGCAAATTATAATTTCACTCATTATGAGCCATCTGGTCCAAGCAAAGTAACATATTTGCACCAAAAGGGCACTCTGCCTTCATTGTTTGTTATCCAATATTCAAGTGACCTTTTGAGTTATGATCATGAAATTCAATATACTCATTTTTCCTGATTACATTGGAAAATCATGTAAAATTTGACATTTGGTTGCAAGGTCAGTCAAAAAGCAGCCTAACAATTTACAAAACCCGATTCTTTTTCTTCCCAGAGGCCTTCCACCTGGCACAACTAGGAGCATGCAGAGGATGCACAGCTGTACCTATACGTCCCCACATACAATTTTTCTGCTGAAGTAACCTGATCTGAGAACTGTCAATGACAAAGAATTCCTGGTTGAATCTGACCTTGAAGAAGGCAGAAATTCTGCTGATAGCTAGAAGAAAAGTCCATGGTTCAAGAGTACCCCAGGATCTTGTCCTCACAGTTTTTGTTCTCACAGTTACACTGGTATATGAAACATTTTACTTTCTGTGGGGAGCAGCTCTGTGGAAAGGGATCTGGGGATCCTGCTGGACGGCACGCTCAATACGAGTGAACAGTGTGAAGCTGTGGCAAAGAAACCCGATGAGATGCTGGCCTTCCTGGCAGTTAATAGTCCCCTGCATCAATTATACACAACTTTATCTTCTTCCACTTGGAAGAGAGCTATACGGTACACCTGGGAACAAAGCTGTGATCTCTCTGCAGACTCCAGCTAGTACAGAAAACTAGTCTATTGTACTTCAGAAACAAAGGCAGCACCAAGAAAAAAGTCAAGCTGAGCAGTTTCAAAACAGGTAATCCTACTAAAGGTACAAACAAAACAATTCTGAACTCAAGATGCAGGCTTTGCAGTATTTCTGGGTAGGGAGTAGGCTTGGTTTGTTGCTTCTGTTTTGTTTTTACTTCAAGGTATATAAAGAACTAACCAGGGATGGGTAGATGGGTTCAGCTCTACCTGCTCTGTCAGTTTCTCATTTCAAACCCTAACCCAAAAAATACTCCTACTGACACTTGTTTAGAAACTAACTTCTGTAATTCACAGTCTAGGATGCTAAGACGCATAAAACCAAGCAATTGGCATAATGTATTATGCAGAAAATAGGAAGAAAAAAAAAAATCAGTATTTGCTACTGAAATAGCCACATCTATTATGCAAGCTGGGGTGGGAACCCTGAGAAGGGGACAAAGGTTATAACACACATGATATAGTATTGTCTGACAGCTATAAAAACAGAACAAAGATTATCAAAAGAAATAAAACACTAATTCTCAAATGAATGGCATGTAGGAAGTAAAATTGCTAGTTTTATCTACTAGCTAGTCCTCTCCTATTCTGCTTTGGCAGTATTAAACTTCTTATGCAAATCAAAATTATATACAAAATGTACTAAAATAAATATAACTTCCAATAACACACACAATATATTTAGCCCCATCAGTAAATACATTACATGAAGCACAAAAGAGGGAGAAACAGGAATTTGAACTAATGTCACTATGCAGTTTTTGCAAAAGTAAGGGTTGGTTATAAGAGTTCAAAATTCTGCGGAAACTAGGTATTTAAGGACTTTGTAATCCATTTTAGTATAACAAAAGAACCTTACAATAAAAGAAAAGCTTTGAAAGATGAAGGACTGACTGTATATAAGTCTTGACTGCAAAGGGGCAACACCAGTTTCTTTTGATAGTTTTTTTCAGTGAAAAAACCCCACACTATTACCAGCAAATGCCTATTTCATTTATTCTTTTACATTCTATTCTACTTACTCTGCTGAGCCAAATGTGCATAATAAACACATATCTTATGTCCCCAGTGCGCCCAGTCCCTAGCATTTGTGGTAACACTTTTATTATTATTTTCAGAGGAAAAATAAAGGGGGTTTAACTCATTTTTTCTTTAATGCAGGGAAAACATTCTATTTTATGAACTAATGGGGTTCGGGATATCCTGACAGTTAATCCAGGCAGCATGAGAGGTACACAGAGTCAGAGTGCCCAGTGAAAGTCATTAACTTGTTCTCAGTATCAATCCTATCAGAGCTGCGCTGCCTCTTTTTTCCAGCCATCCAAGTATGTCTACGCTGTCCTCCTGAGCACTCCGGTTTGTTTAATCAGGGACAACATCACAACCTCTCAGGAGCCACATCAGGTCTACTTCTATACTCGAACTCACAGGCTTCCTGAGACATTGGACAGCATGATGCCAACCTAGTGAAATGGTTAGACTTTGAACCAGCCTGACAGTCTCTGTACTGAGCTAACAAACCATCAAAGTGGAATGCACGCTCAGTGAGCTTAATGTCTGCACAGATTTCCCAAATGTCCAATTCCAGATGCATACAGCAGCAACATGCAACTGGGCTCAGTAGAGAGCAGGGCTGGGTCCATAAAATTTACTAACTTGTACTCTGTGCTGCGCAAAACCAGTTAATGTACTTCTGGATCACAGAGCGTTCTGGAAAAACATACCATGTTTATGCATTGTTGTGTCCATACTGACAGATTCAACCTGTCAAGTTAAAGCTGTCTGGAGGCTTTGTATCCCCTCTGCCACCAGATCCAGCTCTGTTCTCTCGGCTGATTAAATTCTTCTCATACCAGAATGCTGATTCAGTGATTTGACACGCAAGTTACCTGATAGCTTCCCAAACATCAAAGCCATCCAAAGGCTTAGTGCCATTGGTATGTCCTCCAGCAAGGTGCACCAGTGTTGGAAGCCAGTCAGAGATATGGATAAGTTCATGACTTTCTACACCTTTTCTTTTCAGCAACGGACTTGCAACAAAACCTACTCCTCTGACTCCTCCTTCCCAGAGGGTCCATTTTCTTCCTCTCAGTGGCCAGTTATTTCCACCTGCCAGAGTCTGTCCTCCATTATCTGGAAAACAAGTATTTAAAATGAACTGTTGGTAAGAAAGGAACAGAAAAATCCTCCCCATTATATCCCATATATTTTCAGAACATCATGGCAGTACTTGCATAGTGCTCTTAAATGTTCATACCACATGTTGTAAGCTCAGAGCATGTAACAAACATATATTAAATTCTTGCCAGCCTTACAAATTGCTATTATGAAAAGTTACAAGCCAGTGATTTAGACAGATCTGATGTTGATTCTAAATATCATTAGACATCCAAAGCTTTCAGAATAAAAGACTTCAAAAATATAGTTTCAACCGCTTTACAGACCACAAGAAAACTTGCTATCAATGCCATCATTAGTACTCAGAATACACTGTTTTCCAGAGTACTTACTTAAAATGGAAAACTGCTATTCCAGTTTCAGGACAACACCTGTACTCCTAGTTTAGAACCACTGGTTTTCCTAGATTTTTAGTCAGTCACGTTGATTTGTAATGTTACACAGTATTACACTAAACAGTTTCTCAGGCAGAAGGAGAAAGCTCTAACAGACTGAGTTGAAACTAGTTAAAACAGCTAAAGGGATTTGTAAATACACTGAATTTATTGTATTTGGTGAGAAAAACATGTAAGATACCTACAGGAAATGTTGAACTATAGTAACTCAGAAATATCTACATTAATTAGGGACACCTCATGTAACTCTTTTTTAGCTCTAAGCTTCCACACTAGGAATAAAATCCGGATTCCTGAATGTAACACAATTAATGATTCTCTGAAATTAACTTTTAGTACTGCTGTACTGCTGTTCTTGTTCAAACCTGTTGTAATAATCTCAGAAGAGTCGTTGATGGCAATTCTTTTAAGCATAATTTTTCTGTATTTTAATGAGGCTAAAATTGTTTTAAATAGTACTTGTTGAACTGACATTCAGTATAATTTGACACGTTTATATTACATTTTCTGATTAAAACCCAGGAATTTGAGGGAAGAAACAAGTAGTACATGTCTCACATCTTACAGAAGGACTTGACTGCAATCACAACACAACAAAATTGTCTCCCTTCTGCTTCATTAATTACAGATCAATGTAACCACCACTATAAACATTTTTCTACTGCACATAGAAGACCTTTTTTTTTCCTATCAAGGAATAAAGTAGTCCCTATGAAGACCTTGAAAAGTGGAAGGTTAAGCTAAATGAAGTACTTTCTAAAACCAGCATGATTTGAAAACTATGGCCCTGCTAGCTTCCAGTAGGGCTGATTGTGTGTCCAAGCACTCTTGGGCCAAAAATAAACAAATTAAAAGGTTTATTGTCTTCACTATGACATGCAGGGAACGAAATACTAGCTAACAGTATTTCTCACACAACAATGTTGAGCACTGAGGTGTGAGAATACAGACAGTTGGCAGTTACAAAAACAAAAAATAAAATCTGTTTCAACAATTCTTTCTACTCTTAGTGTACACAGGAATTCCTGTCAGGGATACTCATGGGACAGAGCTTTCAGTAGCTTTTAACCTTAGCTGGCCTTAGGAAAAAAGGTATCTTATCTACACTATATTAGAGCACAGTCGGGACTTAAAGTAGGATCAAATCTTAATTATGTTAAACATCCTGTTTGTATCATAGGCTACTTACTGTCTGTATCAGTTGAATACTAGCACATGAGATTCTTTTTAGTTCTGAATACCTGCAACAAAGTAGCAAGGGAATTATAGAAGCTTACTGTCTTTTTGAAGAATTGAGTGAGATAAGTGTGCATTTCCTGGGTTATGGTCAAATCCTCCTCTGCCTCAGCCTGCTGAAGACTCAAAAGTTTTCACAAAAGGTTTGGTGAAAAGCACAAACAACAGGTCCCAACACTCTTTCCTAAGCACATGCTATCAGACACTATTGTAGTGTGAGGGTGCCTGCCCTGATGGATTCTTCACCTGTGGAAGTAGAGCCATTCTCATACTGTCCAAAATAAGCTATTCCTTACCAACTCCAAGATACTTTAGCAAAGTATCTTAAATATGGAACAAATTCCAAAGATCATATGGAAACTCCCAGCAGTTTAAAATACACAATATTCACTTAGGTAAAAGACAATTAGGGTCATTGTTACTTCACGTTCTACACTGGCTTCATATTCTATTCTAAATCCACTTCAAAACAATAATTTCTGAATGCTTTATCATCTATTTTGCAACTGTTTCTCTCCATGACTCATCCTAATACCTAGTATCTGCAGACAATCTCCAGAGCAAAGCTTTTGCAATCAAGGTACCTACAACTAGAGGCTCTAGTTTAAAACACTGCTTATAATTAAAGCTTCAGCCTTGTGACTTTAGCTGGAAACACAAGCCTCTCCCAAGCATGATACTTCAATTATCTCTTTCCTGGAGACAAACATCAAATACGACTTTCATTAAAAATAATAGCAAAATAGACTAGAAAATGTAGTGAGGCATATTTTTCCTATCTGTAAGAATCATTTTTATAATTACATCTATATAATTTAGACTTCAGTAGTACCCACAACATATTATGTGCATTAGAAAAACCATAAAGCAAACCAGCTCTTGTCCCCAAAGAAAGGATGAAAGGGGAGAGAATAAGGCTATACTTGGAAATTATGGTACTTGGCATGAGTGTTACCTAGCTAATGCATTCAGTTTTGGTTTTTTTCTTAAATGGAAGCATCATGCATTTTTTAAGAGCTCTGTTGTTTGTTTGGTTTGCGTTGCTTTGATAGGTGCTTAGCTCTGTTTATTTTCTCAGGTTTCTTATCACTGCCATCAATCAGTGTTGTAGGAAGGGGAATACTGAGACTCTTCCATTCTGATAGAATCTTCTTCTGTGGGCTGAAATTTGTGACAATGGAAGAGAACACTAGTGAGAGATATAAGAGTGGTCTGAAACAGAGCTCATAGAAGGCATTACCACCTTCAATAAAAAAATGCACAGAAGCCATATGCAGGGTAACTGTTAAAACAACAGAATAAAGGAGAGAAATAAAAGCTTCCTAGTTACTTTAATAGGTAGTTTCAATCAAAGTTCTGCACCCTTGAAGTAACATCAGCCATGCTGACTATGGAGAAAACCGTATAATGTAGCAATTGTATCATAAACACAAATGATATGCTGCACTGATTTATCATTCCTATTATGGAAGAGAAATTAAAAATCAAAAAGGGAAAAGGAAGCACACTGATTATTGTAAGCACTGCAGAGAGTACTTGCAGCAGTTAGATCTGAGTGAACCGCAGTCACATATAGAAAAATTTCTTAAGGGCAATGAATACTATAAAATAAACACCACATTTTCAATATAATTGTATCTGTTGGACATGCATCCTGGTAAAATAGACTGATAGAAAGATCTCCAAATGAAATAACTTTTGCCTTCAAAGTAGTCATGCACAGAACTGTAACCCCTTGAATACTTATTAAAGTATTGGCAATGGTGATTTCCAGTAAATACAATGCATTATTTTAGGGGGAAAAAAAATAATTCTGAAGTGAGAACTTCTGTTTTGATTAAGATATCTACAGAAAAATCAGAACTTTTTCTTCCAACTCTAGAAACTACCCAAATATGCCATCAAGAAAAAATATACATATTTTATAGGATTATTTTTATCTTCTTTCACCCTCATACACCTATTTACATGTTATCACTTTTTCACTTATCTTAAAAGCCATACAATGCTGTTCACATTAAGATAATTTAATGGAGTGGAATGAAACCGCAAAAATCCACAGTACCTTCCTCTCAGAAGATTCTGGATGAAAATAGTAAAAATTTGCCCATAATAAATCAGAGAATATAATGTATTTTCAAAAAGAACGTGACTGTCTTTCAAATTACTGTGGATTTTTTGTTAAAGGTAATGAAGAGGAAGGGTGTTTTTTAAAAAGGTATTTAATTTAATAAAAACCTTTCAACATAAGCATAATAAAAGCAAAATAAAGCTTGTTCATCTCAAAGATACTTTTAAAAATGAAGACCTATGTTTTCTTCTTACAAACATCTGCTTTTGTAATTAATATTGATTGTCATATACGTTAGAAAGAGTTTAATTTGTTAAATCTGAAAACTGTAAGCTTGTAAACTCTAAAAGATGTTTTGCAGGAGTTCTTAAAGGAATCAATAAACAAAGCTAGAGAGGCCCTTCTCTCAAAGTGTTTCTCCCAAACACTTCTCTGAAGAGTTGCCAGCTGCCAAACATTTTGACTAGGGCAGTATATATATATATATATATATGTGCAGTAATGTGGGACGTATGTAACTAGTAAACAGTTTAATGACTAAAAGTCTCTTTGAAGAGCCGGCAGACAATAAAAAACAGCAATAAAATGATTCTGAGAGCAATAGCTAATGAAGCATGTATGGATCCAAGTCTTCAGATGGACTGACTGGAACTGAGGCAACAGTCTGCTTCGTACAATAAAGATAACAGATATCAGCAATGGCTACAACTATGCAAAAAGCTTCATTTAGAATTTATACCTCATTAGACAACAGAAAACCAAAAAGAGTAAAAGTCTGGACTTAAGAACGAACCCTACTAAATGTTCTCAGGTGTGTTTTTTCCAAAAGGAATAGTGCGCCTTGCTGCATAGCTAAGTATTTTCTTTTAGCAGACTAGATCTTGTTTTGATTATACTATAGAAAGGAAAGGTTTTTTGTTTTGGTTTGTTTGGGTTTTCTTTGTGTTTTTGGGTTTTTTGTTTTTGTTTTGTGTTGTTTTTTTAACAGACATCCTTTCTTTTGTCTCCCTTGTGAGCACTCAGGTTGCTGCATTCTTCTTAGGACCGCAATTGAGCTACACCCTGCTGTGCTGCTGACGTGCCTGGCAAATTGTTCTAGACAGGCTCCTCGGAGAGGACTTCCTGGAATTTCTCCACGGATTCATCCAGGGCTGTATTTGGTACTGTTAGTAAGTAGTTTTAATGGCAGTATTTCTTTTCAGTCTATGTATATTCTTAGTTCAAATAAGGAGATACTTATAAGTCTCACTTATAATAAAAATAGAAAATAAAAGGAAAAAAAAAATCACCCTTGCTGACTACATTTAGTGTGCAAATTCTGTTAGACAGTGAGAATACATCATAAAAATATGCAGGGCTTACATAAAACTCCTGAACTTCTATTTATTCTAAGCCTTACATTCTGGTGAAATGATAAACCCAGAGAATTTGTGATACGCATTAAACAGCGGCAGTAATGTAATCCTAAGTGTGTGTCCTAGCATACTTAATTTTCATGATAAGTTTTTTGTCATTTGTAGAGCAAAATGTGCAGAAAATATTTACAATACATCTGGAAAATACATCAGCAATTAATTATTAGGAAATACAGTAGTAATTACTTATTTGTTATAAGAAAAAAACCCAGTCTTAACAGACTTGCTTTATATTTGAAAGAAAAAATCCAGATGCAAAATGTTTTATGGCAACAAGGTTAATAAATTTAATACATAACTGGCAAATAGCTCCTTTTCAAACTGCCAATCTGTCCTCCATGGATTAATATTGAGCCCACTGCTGCTCAATATCTTCATAAATAATCTGGAAGGTGCGATCAAGTGCACCCTGACCGCATTTGCTGACAATACTAATCAAAGCAGGGAACTGGCACTTCAGAAGGGAGAGCCATCCTGCAGGATGACCTGGATAGGTTGGAAGGAGAGCTGGCTAACAAGAACCTTATGAAGTTCAATAAGAACAAGTTTGAGGTCCTGCATCTGGGAAAACATGATCCCTAAGCACAGTACAAACTCAGATCTACTTGGCTGGGGAGCAGCTCTGTGGAAAGGGACCTGGGGATCCTGCTGGACAGCAAGTTCAGTATGAGTGAATAGTGTGAAGCTGTGGCAAAGAAACCCAATGAGATGCTGGGTTACATAAACAAGGGCATCTCCAGCAGACATGAAGATTTCATTACCCCACTGTACTTCGTGCTTGTCAGGTCACACTTGGAATAACTGTGTTCAGTTTTGGTTCCCACTATACAAAAGAGATGTGGAGAGGCTAGAGAAGGTCCAGAGAAAGGCCATAAGATGACCAAAGGACTGGGAAGCCTGTCATATGAGGAAACAGTGAGAACTGGGTTTGCTCAGCCTAAAGAAAAGAAGGCTTTGGGGAGACCTTATCATCATGTTCCAGTACTTAAAGGGTGGCTAGAAAGAAGATGCAGACTCCTTTTTTATACAGACACACATACTAAATACAATGGATAATGAGCAGAAGTTATCCCCAGGAAGACCCCAGTTGGACACAAGAGGAACATTTTTCACAATAAGAACAATCAGCCATCAGAATAATATCCCCCAGGGAAGTGGTGGACTCCCTAACATTGGAATCAGCTGGGCGGCATGCTGGGCCATGCTCTTTAGATAGTGTTTTTGCTATGACAGACTGGACCAGATGATCCTTGAGTTCCCTTCCAACCTGCTATTCTATGATTCTATGATTCTCTTGGATATCTAGGTTCTTTTTTAAAACAGTTACACAATAGTTTAATAGGTCTGTATACATATATATAACTCATACATTGACAGAGCAAGAAATAACCAACTAACATTAAAAGGAAGTATTCCACTGGGGGGCCAGGGGAGAGAGAGAGATCAAATGCTGTGCCAAGAAAGTCTTTTGAGAGCCACTTTTTCCCCTATTCAGGACACGGCATAAAGAAAGCATTTGAAGTCATACATCTGCAAAGGCAAAGTAAGAAGTAAATTTAAATACAATTAGACATCACGACTCAATTCACTAATCATTTATCACATAATGGTGCTTAGTAACAACCATTAGAATATGTGAAGATCCACTCTAACATTCTGGTTCCTTGCTACAGACACTTTAGGTCTCCTTTTCTCCTGAAAACACATACAAAATACCTGCCAAATACTCCTACTGTATCTACAGTACTCTTCAAATCCCACATTGGCATGCCCCAGCTCTCTTCTCTTTTCCACCTGTGCTCAAGCTCCTAATTTTTTCAATTGATGAATTTCTCTGAAGCTGCAAGAGAAAACTCCTATGCCCTTTAATTTCTCCTCATGGGCCCCTGCAGTAAGCTGATCTAGCACACATCTGTCTGATACGTAAACCATGCCAAGCTCTGTTTGAAAGGCTAAAGCCACACGGTATTTTTAAAATGAGCACAGACCAGAAAAATACCCAACTGTGAATTATTTTATAATATAGATTTGGGGATTTCAATAGGCTATCAAATTAAAGCATCTTTAAAATAACAAGAAAAAGGGATCTTTTAAGCTCCTACTGCTCCTGAAACTAAAAGTTGCTGACATACACACCCCATCAACTGCATGTAACCTAGTATGTAAACTGTGCACAAAATGATTGAAGGGGAAAAATAATATCAGTTCCTTGTACTTCTTCAGTTTCTTGTTTCTGATAAATAGATTCATTATTTTGTGAAGATGAAAATGGCAGTAAGGTGGTTTCTCTTTGCTAAAGTAACAATGGAATTTCTCCTATATGCTCCCTTTTTCAATTTAAAATAAGTAACTGTTATAACTCAGAAGAATGCTTAGTTACCAAGTGCATCCCCCCACCACCATCACCTACTAAACACAACAGATATGTCCATATGGTACACAGACACTCAATAAAAGGAGGACTGGGTAGGACTGACAAATGACCACAAATATGCTAGAAAGCACTAAACCTCAAGCACTAAATTTCCTAAGTGCAGAGACTGTCCAATAGCTGGCAGCATCTAGGTGTTTTTATTCAGTGAAAGCATTCGGAAGTTTATTTTGAATACATTTGGGTTTCTTCCTCTGCTTCTGGAAGTAGCAGGAGTCTCTCAGAACAAAACTAGGCTATTATCCAAACAGTGTTATGAATCTAATTAAGAGGCATATTTATAGCAGCTTTTGGAGGAAAAAAAGCAGGAAGTCAGGCTGCTGTTACTGTGCTTATGGACACCCTGTATAAGCAGCGATCAGCCAAAACTAACTCATCCATACTTCCAGATGTATGAAAAATACCTGACCTCAGGCCTGCTGCAGTTGCACTTTAGGCTACAGCTGTGTGATAAGAGGATTCAATTCCAACCTTGAGAACAGGAGGTGATGAAAAACTATTTTTACATCTTCTGCTAATCAGAGTCCTGTACAAGAAAAGACGTTTCTGACTTCAGATGTGGAAGAAGCGCTAAGCTGTGCATGGACTGCAGGAAAGGCTGCCAGCCTTAGGGTATCATTATTTCCCTTTTCTCCAGTTTTGTCTGGGGAGGGAGATGGAAGAAATAACTACTTTGACCTAACACCTTTTTTTTTTTTTATTTTCCTTGAAAAAGAAAAAAACAAGACCCACTTCCAGCGATATGAAGCTGCCAAAACTTAGAATCACATGCAAACAGCAGACAGAAATGATCTCATATACAGGCATTAAAGCCCCAGGGTTGTGCCCAGAACCCATACTTTCCACCCTTATGTCCTGTATCACCTCTTCCTTGGTGTTTACTTGAAGGGGGTTGCTCCAGTTGCCTTCTATCACTTCTCTGGCACACAATTAACAGAGCAACCTGGAGCTAATTTAAGTGGTTTAGCACATCAGGATACAGCTGGGAAAGGTTTTGGGGGAAAGGCTGGGGAGGAAGAGGAAGGCTGTGCGCAGTCCAGCTGAGCCTGTGCACAGGAAGGCAGTGCAAATGGGCACCTTCCAGCAACACAGCCTGCAGCCATGGAAAACTGCCCCATATCAAACTGTTCCAACCACCCCAGGAACAGCAGAAACCTCAGTGCGGGGAATTAAGAAGACTGCTTCTAACAGTAGCAGTGGCAGGGCCACCACTCAGTGTCAGGTGCATTTCAGCTGATCCTTGGTTATCCACGAGTAACTCAGCTTCTTTCTTGTGTCTACAACTTTTATATTTCATCTGCTATGAGCCCAAAGTCTTTTTTTTTTTGCCTTAATATTAAGTGTAGACACATGCATTGGCTTTACAGAGCACAAACTGTGACTTGATTCTGGCAATTGGACAGATTTACATCTGTTTTTCTCATCACTTTTGTTTGAAAGGAGTGAGTTGAACTTTTAATCAGTTGGGGCCCTAGCTATACCCAGAACATACTGGCTCAATTGACAGCAGGAAGAAAAGCACATTTGCTGGCATAAAGATATAAAAATGAAACAAAACTCTTTAGTTATTACTTAACACACCAGACATTTGGAAAAAGAGCAGTAAGCTCCTTAGTAAGAAGTATCTGTCCCTAAGGTAACCCTCACACCTAGCACATAAACCTCAAAACTGAAATTTCATCCAACAATTGTCTAAACTGAATACATCAACAAAAGAGTAAAGAAACTAATATCCTTTATAACCTCAGTCTTGAACTTCAGGCTGCAACAAAAAAAGGTTAATTACTTAGTGATCTGTTACAACTATTTAATCTCCTTTAGGCTGTTTGATTCTCCTAGAGATGACAATGAAATGAAAGAGGTAAGTTTATTCGGCATGCATTGACAAGATGGAAAATACATCAGTCTTTTATGGGTACATTCAGTGATGTCCAAGCCTCTCCCAAGAGCTACCTCAGCTTTTGCTAAATGCAGTCAAGTTTACAGGGAAAGAAAGGGGTTATTTGATAAGGTAATGTAGTGAAAGAGAAACATAGGTAATAAAGAGAAATGGAAGTTTACATACATAATATTCTTTCCCTTTAATAATTTAAGCAGCATTTTTAAACAGTTTTCATAAATTTCAGCAATGGATTATGTTTTCTAGGTGGGGAAATGGCAGAGAATATATTTGCTGAACAAGTATTTCAGAGTAATTTTTTGCTTGTTATTTATTTCTTTAACATTTTTGCTGGGTGGTAAGTAAGAGTGGCTGAATAACACATTGCTGAATCTAAGAAAACAGATGTTAAGCTGGATAAAGCTGAACGTGCTTTTTCCAAATAAACAAAAAATCCTTAGTGTTTACAATGTGCCTAATATTTTCCTCCTTCTTAATTTTGTCACATCAATGTTACATTCAAGTAAGTGACAAAAAAGAGCACTTAAACTAAAATTTTTAGTTCAACAATGATTATTTTATTCCAACTTTGTGATTTCCTTTTCTCCCAGCTAAATGTCAAAACATGCCCTCTCTTAATTGCTCCCATGTTTGTTTGAATCTCTGCAATATGCCTTGGCAAGATCCAACCTTTCTCCAACATTATCATCCTTAAACTTTCTGCCACTTTTGATCATATTTCCTGAATCCTGGAAGTGTGAAATCTTGCGTCTTGGTGACTATCTAGCTTAACAGACCACATTCAGACCTCAAATATACACATACAACTCTTGGTGATTTCAAAGGGTAACTGTTCATATGCACAACAGAAACAACCACAGACTTCAAATGAATAGTCAACTTGTGCATTTTGCTCTTGCTGGGCATTACAGATTTGATGGCTTTGTACCCAATGATAATTTCTTAAAAAGTTTATCCTGGAAACTTGATCCTTTACAGGTTAACTGGTTTTCTGTTCCATTCCTGATACTGGGAAGGAAGCAGAAAAATCTATAGTGCACTAATAGATTCCTCTGCTCAGAGACAGTATTCTACTATAAACACAGCTTTAGCCCTGGACAGCCAAGCATTTCCCAGTACACCCATACTTCAGAAATAAGTTAAACCTTTCACTTTCAGAAGATGTCTTGCCTTCTTTTCTCTGCAAATTTCTTACCTAATGTAGTGATATTAAAGCCATAAAGCACATCCACTTTATGGTTCAAGCTCTGATAGCAGGATTCTGCTATTCCTTGTCATCCCTGATGCCACCAATAGTCAGACTATCATCTCTTTCATCTTAGTGACCAAATCATGCCTCCATAAGCCTGCTCAGTCCAAACTTGCATGAACAAGCATCTACTGTTTCAGTCAAATGAGTAAGATCGCTGTAAACAAGGGTGAGACAAGAGGGGATCACAGCACCCTGTGTAGTGAGCTCCCCCAGTCTACGTAGTTCCAGTTCCAGTTCCATCTTTCTCATGAAGGCTTCTGCTCCCCTGAGGAACTACTTACCTGACACATATATATATTAGGCCAGAAGCCCCATCTTCCCCCTACTTCCACTCTGACAAAGAAGTTACTAATTCTTCAAAGATCCAACTTCAAGCCTCTCTGAGGATTACAGAATAAGTGACCCATTAAATTACCAAGGCCATCAAGTCCATGTTTTCCCAAAGCCTGTCTCCTCAACTGCCTTAGGCTGCAGCAAGATGTGCTCTTTTGGCTCTGACTAAACTAATTTAAAGTTTTAAGCTAATTAAAAGCTCTCAGATTACACAGGAGGTCAGTAGTTCCTAAAAAACACTAGTATAATTGTATGTGTGCTTACTCTTAACACAGTTTCATAAAAAATATCTGGATTAATAAACCAAAACAACTGTAACTATTAAAAGTGTTTGAGCTATTCAAGGTCACTTAGAGAGAATCACAGGAAGCCACATGCAGTCCTGAACACAGCTGAGAGACCTCAGGGACAATCACCTTGGAAGGGAGGCACCTGTGGGCAGAAAAAGCCCCTAAGCTTAGTCCACCTCATCAGCATCACTGTCTACACAGCTATTCTTCCTCCTGAGGCATGCATTTTTCCTTTTGTTTCTTCTGCATTTGCATTCTTTCTGATATCTTTGACTTTCTGATGAACTGCAATCCCAGCAGCAGTTATCTCTCATACTCAGTGAACCATTTGTGGCCAGCAAAATGAAATTATTAAACTGTTTTAAAAAATGCTTTGCTTTTTCAATACACTGAAAGCACTGGAATATAGCTTGATGACAGTGTAATGTGTGATACATTCAAGGAGGCAAATACAGAGTCATATCTTTTCCAGTCATGCTCCAGCTACATACAGCATTGTGGGAGAAGGCACTTTTGGTTATTTTACCTCCATGAGAACAGTTATGGAAGAAGACTACTGAAAAATTTGGACTTGACAGGAAAGCATGAATAGGATGTCATTAAGATCCACCGGTTACAGATGCTTATTTGATTGCAAAATGTGTTACAATGTTGTAGTGCAAACAGAAAGGACTTAAAGAGATGTAACTATTAAAATCACCCTTAAATTTGGTGTATCAGATTTCAATATACTCATTGTTAATTTGATAAAATATCTTCTTGCAAGATACCAGCACTACAGTGCTCCAATATAGGCAGTTCTCTGCAGTGATCAATAGATCTCTTTTGAATAGCCTGAAGATGTGTACCAGTATACAAGAAGTTAATCTTGAAAAACATGTATTACAGTCATAGAATTATTTGGGTTTTTCTTCTAGTTGTTAAGGCCATTTACTCTAAAATATAAGTAGAATTACTGCTTCAGATTTCTGGTTCTTCCCAACCAAGTTAAAGCAACTCTGTAATCTTTATAGAGAAATCAGGGTCAGCTCACTTTAATGTACACAAAGCTCTGGCTACATTTTAACTTGACAAAATGCAATTAGAAGTCAAACCTAAGAGCAGGCACAGGCAGCATTCCACACAGCAGCTATGGTCAAAGTTCAGGTATAAATTGGGGGTGTTCCTTCCTGCTTAAAGAGAAACATAAATATAGATGTCATATAGTATGAGACAGATATATTCCAGTCCCAGGAGGCACATGAAAGTTGGAGAGATTTCCAAAGGGCGTACAGACAATTAGTATATAGAGAAAGCAGAGTAAGGATTATGACTGAGCTGTAAGGAACTGAAAAATACAAACAAGAATCCCTACAAAAGGAGGGAAAATTGGCTTATTAGTTTAAGCATTAGTATGAAGAACTAAAAAACCTGTAACAGATACTGCAGTAAGTTTTCCAAGCCAGTTTCACATCAGACATTTACATGATCTGATACACTCACCCATGGCCATATCTTAACATCCATGACTAATGTCACAGTTGCTTTCAAACTCACCTTGCTCAAATTCATTAGCTCTGAAGATGCACACTTTCCACCTTCTAGCCTTAGTTATTTTACAGATTTTTTCCTAACATTAAAACTTTCCATGAGCTTTCCCAACCCTGTTTCATAAAAAAAACTCCTTCTTTTCTGCAAGCACAAGAAATGAATAACACTAGATCCATCATGCTTAAATCCTTCCTAAATCTTAGAAAAAACAGATGGATCATGAAAATTCATAGATAAGAGAACAAAACTATAATACAAATCTTTCCTTCATTTTTAAAGTCAATCAATTTTAACTGATACAATATCTTAAAATATTGTATTACAAATCAATTGTAATTTGGAATAACTAATATGCATTTATGGATTTTTAGTGTATCTGGTTTGGGTTCTTTTTGTTTGTTTATTTTTTAACTCAAAAATCTGTACAATGCCTTTCTTAGCATTCAGCACATCTATATGCTGATACTCTAAATTCTGCTGGGTTTCCTTTCCCATGAATTAAGGCAGAGAGGGAAAATCTTACTCCTTTAATGCATGCTAAAGTGAAATTGTCCAGAAATATAGGTCTTTCATATTCTATGCATAAAAATAACATGGAATAACAGAAAGTGAGGGAGAAAAAAGGTTATGAAGGACAGCTGTGTGGAGCTTTTATTTGGAAGTTCTCCATTTCTTCTGTAGAGTTTGCCTTTCAGCCACACGTTTATTTGGAGCGCTCTTTAATTCTGGAATATTCATAAATATACAAAACAAAGATACTAACCAAATCATGGCTTATAGGAACATATAGGTATGAAAAAAATTAAAAAGCAGGGAAGGAAAACAGATCCAGAACATTTCAGCACAGGGATTCAACTCATCTTTTTTCACATACTGCATATTTGACTAAGGCCATCTTAAATACCTGCAGTTTCTTCCGAACTCTTAACCCAGATCAGAAAATTTTGCATGCTTCTGTCCCAAGTGATTTTCCCTATGCTCCTATGCTGATTCACAGAAGTAAGGGCTGTCCATGATTGACAAAGCAAGCCTCCTGGAGAAGCAATATTTCTAAATAGATATGAAAGCTCTGTGTTAAACAGTTCTGTGCTGTTCAAAACAACATTAATCATTTACAAAGGAAATTAAAAAAAAATATGTTTATAAAATTAAAAATTTCAGTCTATTTGCATTTGTTCTATTAAACAATTAAAGAAATACTAACTTTTAAAAAGCTAGGTATTTCCATTTTGATAATTTTGTATAATCTTCTATAACATAACACAGTGGTGCAGTTCACAGTCCTGAGGGATCAGGTGAAGAGTGAAGTCAGGATCCTGAGTTTTAGGACAGTAAAATTCCAGCAGTTCAAGGAGCTAGTCAATGGGACACCCTGGGAAGCTTAGGAACAAGTGAGCAGAACAGAGCTGATGGATCGTTAAGGATGTTTTTTTCATACAGTGTGAACTCTCAATCCCCAGGCGTAAGAAATCAGGAGAGGAAGCCCAAGACTGGCATGGATGAATTGAGACCTGCTGGTCAAACTAAAGGGCAAAAAGGAGAGATGCATAGGCAGTGGAAGCAGAGACATGTATCCTGGGAAGAAAAGGAAGGTCAAAGAAAGTGGACCCCCTGAACATGACCGGTAAACTGGTAACAATGGATGAGGAGAGGGAGGTGCTCAAATTTTCTGCCTCTGTCTTCACTGGCAACCTTGCTTCCCCTCTCGAGTGGGTGGATCACAAGACAAGGGCTGGGGGAGCAAAGTCCCTCCCACTGTAAGTGAAGGTCAGGTTGTTGGCCATCTGA
>JBAFWW010060769.1:0-15458 GCA_036873685.1 Agapornis canus | reverse complement strand
AAAAAAAACAACAAAACAAAACAAACAAAACAAAAAAAAACAACAGTAAAATGGTAAAACAGTATACAATTCCCATCTCACTATTAACTCCCCTCTTTCCCCCACCCTTCACAAATAAGACAATAAATCTGGATGCTTCTTGAATTATTATTATATTGACATGACTCAAAATTCAATTTATTGACTCTCAAACACTACATTGGATATTCTGGAAGAACTAATTATTCTATCAGTTAAGACAATAGATGATTTCATTCTTCCTAAAAAAGCACCAACTAACTGCCTCTCTTTTTACCATCTGAGCCAAAGAAGTGAGCAGATATACTAAACGTTTTGGTTTCACTATTGGTCAAGTACAAAGGAAAGAGAAGAGGGTGTTATATCCACAACCTGGTTGAATACAGTACAGGTAAATATTTGAGCAAGATTTTATCTTCTGCATACAAATGCAATAATTTCCATAATTTATTCTTTAAATGTAGAAATGTACAAGGCATTAATTTCTTTATTTTTTTTCCCTTAAAAAATAAGTTATTAATGTAATACCCATACTGTATGTATCTTCCAGAATGATTATTCCATTTGTGAAGTGATGAACTCAAAAGACAAAAAATCAGCAGATGATACTATCACTACAGTGGTTTCCAGATAAATATCTGTGGTTAGAGCAGAATTCCCACACTGTGGAACAAAAGCAGAAGTTAAACTGAATTACTGAAGTACCTACAGAAATTTTCTGTGTAAGAAGGTTAGCCTGGAGGAAATGCTATACTGCACAGAAATACTAACTTGCACATGAAGTCAGTGTTACAGGCTTCTCACCAGCAGCTGGGAAATCAAAACCATTTTACTCCTAAAATCTTTAGTCCATAAGCCATGTTTTTACATGCTCTATATGTTTCTTGTTTGTTTTCAAGAAAAGACAACACTTTGAAGCTAAAAGCTCCTTTGAAGATGAAGTATTTGTCAAAATCAGGGAGCTACAGTCAGAAACACTTAGAAGGAAATTCTGGTAGGAAAATTGTTTAGGATGTACAACATTTTGCCTTAGTTTGTTCTCCTGACTGGTAAAGAAAGCCAGATCCCTCTTTTGTTACACCAGTCCTGTTTGTAATAGCAAAGTCCTTAGTGAATCTCCATCCACACTGCTTGCAAGCCATAATGCACTGGAATAGTCAATCAGGTAATAGTAGAGGTTAATAAAATTCAAAATGCTTAGAGATTTGCCCAGACAGAAAGAAGCTCTTCCAGCTCATGAATATTCCTGTGTCACTGTTACATTCTGGCAGAGCGTTCCCCACTTGTTAAGAGAAAGCAATTATGGTAGGTAAACAGACTGCATGGATGACCTGAACCTTGTTCACAACAGATGAGAAAATATGACATATTGCTCAATGTTTGAAAGGCTTTTAAAGCTGATGCAGAGGAAATATCAATGGAAGTGGGGAGTCTGAAGGCTGGGCCAGGGGTAGGTCTGTGAGATCAAAAAACCACCAAGGACTTAGTTTACAGACATCTTTGGAATGGTATTCCATAGGAACAGATACATTTTACACTTAACATGTGTGTCTATATGTATTATACGTATGGATCTCATATCACCAGTGATGACAGAAAAAGCAGGTACTCACATATATGCTAGCATATGCAGGCTGGCAAAGCTGTATCTGACAGAAGAGGTACAACTTTTCTGGGGTATCTTTTAGTAGGCTCAAACTTAGCCTCTTTTAATGGCATCTATTTAAGATTTAATTTCAAATTGATTCAAACCAGTCCAATTCAGACTCTAAGGGCAGTACTCTGAAATTATATTTACTGGACTGACTCGCAAATGCATATTATGATTCAACTTATTTTTCTAGCTTCAAAACTTATACAAATTATTTTGGACACTGAAACTGTTAAAAATTTATGCAGACATAGAAAGGGAATAATGTTGCTGAATGTTTAATGCTATTCATTTCCCAGCACTGCCTCGGAGTAAACAGGAATGACATGCTCCTTCCTGATTATGGGCTGTGAGATCAGTCAATTTCTTCATGCTGATTTCTCTCTTCTGTGTGTTTCTCTCATAAACCTTTGCATCTGCCTTAGTCTTGCTGCCCGCTAGCATATGGTGCACTTGTGTATGAATGTACTTGCACAAAACAAGAATAAAGTGAGGGTTTGATACATTTCCTTTACCAGAAATGGAAGCTATTCCTTTCATATTGTACTAGACAGATAATGATCTCTGAGCACCCTAATTGCCTTAAAGTTTTTTTCCTTGTTGATTATAGCAATGCTGTGATTTCTTTCTTATCATATATCTTACTCTTATTAAAAAAAAAATATATATATATCTATCTAAGAACAATACATAACAAAGGGAGGTTTCAGTTTTAATCTATGCAGAAATGCATTTTTTTGGGGGCTGTGTGAATCAGCCTTATGAATATCATCCTTGGATTACTTCACCAGTGTATCTTTACTTGCATAGTTACATAACTGTCATTCAATTTTCAAAGATACAGAAAAATAAGGCTGAATATATGACTAGGGTCTTAACTGATGTATTTTAAAGCTCACTCAGGCATTCTTCAAAATGATGGTCAACATGTTGATTCTGAATAAATGAAGCTGAAAATCAGATTTTCTCAATATATCACATCAGCATACACATCTGCTGATCAGTGTTAATTAGTCCTATATTTTCCAATTTGTAATCTGTGTATGTTTTATGGAGATGTAAGTAGTAACACATTAGCATATATAATGTCTCTCTGGAAAACTTCTGCTGAGCAAGTGACCAATAAATTGCTGTTAATGTAAACATTAATCAAATTGAATGCCAGTATGGAAAGGTCTCAAGTTTAGAGGGAAATTCACCTTTCTGCCATATATCTTACTGTTGAACTGTAACTAAGATAATGGTCTCTTCTGACTATTCAATGACAAATAAATATATTTTGTTCAGCATCTTTTATGCCAACTTGAAGAGTTAATTACTTCACCATTAGTGTGGATGCACACCAGTCAATCTACAATGGTGAATTAAATTTCCATCTGTTAGATGAAGGAATTAACCCTCCAAAAAATAACCTAACCAGAAAAAAAAACACAAAAAAAAATAAATTAAATGATTTAATCTGAGAAAGAAAAGGTCAGCATATAATGCCACAAAGTGATGACTACTTCACATCAATGCAATGACCTATATTTGGCCTAAACAAGCTACTGTATGATCACAAATGAGCCATTACTGTGAATAAATGAGTATGTTTTTACAGTATGTAAAAGATAATAAATACATAAAATAGAATTTATTGTCATGAACAGAGCAAGAATTCAAATTATAGAGCTGTTATGCATTTTAATAATATTCTGTATCTCAGCCACCCTTCAAATTTTCTTTTATTCTTGAAGGAGTTGTCTTGCCTCAAAAAGCCCAAATCACTGAAAGAAGTGAAGCTAAACCAGTCATTCTACAATTTTCCCAAGGTATGACTATGTACATAAACAAACTGAACATTCCTACAGAAGGAATGCTTATTGTTAAGTTTGGCCAAGAAAAGGAAGACTTTTTATAAAGTTCACAGAGAGTTCAATTGGAACACTGCCATTCCTCAGCTTCAGTGCAAATAAAGATAAAATAGGTTATCTAAAATAAGAAAAAACATTAAAGAAGGCTGAAGAAATGAGGTGTGTTGAAACGTTATCTATGGATCTTACATATATCCCTTTTCTAACTATGAAGAGGTGTATACTGAAATCTGCTCATTCAGAAACATTCTCTTCCTAAAGCTAACTGAAATAGACATACCTTCAGTCATATGGTTCTACATAACAATTAGAGGGACATGGGGCACAAAAGAGAAGTGATCTTCCTGAAGAAACCCAGGGTACTGTGATGATGTGCCAAAGGGGATAGGGAGCTAACTGATGAAATGAAGAAATGTGAAAGGGGTTTCTAGACAGGATATGGTAAGGAGTGCATTAGCTGTTGAGAGGAAAAACCCTGGCGCTCTGCCACTAAGTGCTGACAACCACCAAGACTCACTCATGTCAGTGGAAACTGAAAACGCACAATGTTTCATAGCAACATGACTTAGGGAAGCAAGACTGAGAAGGTAAAAATGGATGGAAATAGCTCATGAATTTATGCAAACTTTAAGCTGAAAGCAAAGCTGCAGAGTTGAGGTCTTGGAAAAAAAAAGGTAGATTACTTGTCAGAGGCAGAAGTCTCAGTCTACCAGGCGTAAACAGGCAAAAAGAGGAACATATTTTTCATTGTTACATTTATTTTCTTAATTAGAAAGTGCTATTGTTCAAGCAGATCCTACACTACTGAAAACCTGCTAAGTTTTTCTAGAACACACAAAGGTACATGACACTTCTCGCTACTAAGGACTGAAGGAAATACTTTACGAGGGAGATGAATACTAATAAAAGATGGCTGTCTTTTGCAAGAAAAGAGGAGGTTAATTTCTTGACTGAGTTTTTAAGCAGGCTGGTTTCCTGATCAGAATAGCCATTTGGTTTTTAGTGTACTTCTTACTATTTCCATTTAACCTTTTTTGTAATGTTTATTTTGACTGATATTGGTTTAATTGCAGTAGTAATCACCACAAGAAAGCTAAAATATAATGATTTTTTAAATTAGCATTATTTACTGAAAAGAAAGAGGAAACATTATTCCTATCCACAATAAAACCAGTAAAAGCTCATTAGGTTTTTGTAGTGGGTTTGTACAACTACAAAGATTTTATGGAAGGTACCTATAATTACAATCAAGTACAGCTTTGACCTTAACACTTATCTCAAAGGACAGCTAGGTTCAGCTCTGAAGGGTTGGTTCTATCTTTAAGCCTCTCAGAATAAAACCACTTTCTTTCTATAGTCCAGACTTCATTACATGCCAAACATAGTATTCATGGCTGTGAAGGGGCATTGGATATTTAGTGTTCTGGCTGTTACAGCATATGCATGATGCTCTACAGATCGTGCAATCTTCATAGGTTTCCCTCTGCTTAATCCTTTCCAATGTATCTTTAAAGACATTTGTGGTATCATTCTTTATTTCCTTTATCTACTGCTGGCACATACTGTGGAGGAATAAAACTTTTGGAAGTTATCAGAACAATTATATGTATGGAGATTTGGTTAGCTTTAGTAATATACACAATACACATACTGCCAAACATTAAAGCCATAGAGCTCTGATGAGGTGAAATTAGGCCTGAGCAGCAAATGCAAACCAACAACCACCAACAACAACAAAAAAAAACACCACAAAAAACTCAAAAAGGAAAATAATTTGCAAACTGTAAATACCAAGCTCTCAAAGGGAGCAAAGAAAAAAGGATGAAATTAAAATTTCCCTGTATTTCATATTAACAAATTGCTCTCAAGCATATTTTACGTAAACCTGAAGTGCATCCCGTGGACACAGCATGGAATGCGAATCAGCCTGAAGGGCTGTACAGCTTTGCAAATGTAAGAGAGAACGGATAGCAGAATAGGTGGCATAAACAAGATGAAACAAATATCTCCTGACTAGTCCTGGAAGCTAACTGCCACTATCCGTATGAGAAAACTCAAAAGATATTCATGCACAATGCAGAGACCAGTTAGGAGACAATAGAGGATGGGGTGACATAAGCAGCTGTTACTGAGGACTTGATGCCTGTGGAACACATGTTTAGAAGGATTTATGCTGGATTAACTGTAGGCAGCTTCATTAGGGTTTGGAAGAGATCTGCTGGTTTAAGTTAAACTGAATGGAATCCAGTTCCTACACTCTGAGATTACACATGATGTGGAACAAAGGACAGCAACTGAAAATGGTCAGATGAGCTTTAAAGTGCCCTCCTGCTTCAAACCTGAACACTGATGACAGTGCATCCTATGTCACTTAAAATCCTCTTGATTTCTTAAGGATAGTAAGTAATTTTCCCAATCAATTTTGGGGAAATGAGCCTAAATCAAAATTGAATTTTATATAGGAAGTGATACTGTCCTAATCAGACAAAATAGTAATTTGCATTACAATAGCAAGTTGATGTGTCTTGTTCCAGACTGGATAGACAGGAAGAATATGAACAGATGTCATAGACTAGGATAGCTATAAATGTAAAGGTTAAAAAAGTCTGAAAAAATACCACTTGTTTAAAATATTGTTTATGAAAGGAATGAAAGCATGCTTTTAAGCTTTTTACAGCAACCACCAATGACAGTTTATCCTTTAAGGAAAAGAAAAATAGTATGAAACATAAAAATGAAGAGGTTGGGTTTGTTCTTTTTTCTCTTCAAATTTGGACCACAAGCAGGTGAAGCTGAAACTGAATTCCCAGCTAGAACTCTGCTACAGCTTGCAAAGCTACCTAAATGAAAGTGACAGTCCAACCAGGAACTGAGAAATATGTCACAACAAATTTCTTTAAAATATGAAATAATTTCACATGCTCTCCACACCATTACTGTTTTGTAATTGTAAAGAGAGATGAAGATTGCACAGGGATATTTCAGGTGTTCTTTACTCTTATCCATTGCCAATTTTTTTGTGATTGCAGCTTTTTCATTCTATTGCAATGTTTATCAAAGAAGTGCCTTATGTAGAACATTTTCTTGGCCTATAATCATAAGGAAATCTTCCTTTACATGGTTTCACTTGCATTTTTTCATTATTTCTTAGTGTGAATAACCTGTGTTAATTCATTTCATGGAAAATTGCTTTTTTTTTAAAGAAATCAGACCTACTTTTTGGATTGTTAAGTAGTGTATAATCTTCAAATGGGACATTAAAAATTGCAATCAGTGACATCACCATGACAACCGATTAAGAAATGTCTACAGAAGCTTCTGAAAATGTAGTTGTTTAATAGAATACATTTAAATGACTTCATTAGAACAAAGCACCCTAAAGTAGATTTATTGTGAAATGAATATCAAGAAATCATTTGGCCATATAACACTAAAAATTCTCTCAATATGACTTCAATAGATTGATGGGCATCAAAATTCTCCCTGTGAGTTTTATAGATTTAGCAGGGGGGGAAAGCATCAAAACACGGTTTGGTTCTTTTGAACTAACAAACCTTTACTTCAATACATGGCTTACAAAGTCTGGGTGCTAATCCTGCCATCACTTTGCACAACAGCACTGCTTTCATTCCGGTAGCAGCTCTAGTAGAGAAAGAAGCCATCTCTGAGCACAGAAGGCAGATCTGATCTTTCAGACAAATACCACCAGAGACATTATCTGACTGCTGGTTTAAGTATGTAAAGGTCCAAAAGCCAAGTCCTCAGAACCCGTGCACATAAGCTACCTGACTTTAAAAAGCTGTAAAATTCCTCAGTACATCGGTTTCCATCAAGAACAAATATACATCAGTTGGAGGCATTAAACAAATTAGTTCCTTAAACACCAATGGAATTTACAGAGCAAGCCTCAGGCCTTCTTCTCTAAGTCTTCTGGTCTTGCTAACTGCACACTGCATTTCATTAATTGTTTTTTGGTGCATGCTTCTTCCTGTATCATTTACAAAATCTAGTAACTTGTAGCTACGTATTACACCAGGTGAGGGCCTCTAAGAATCAGGCATTGCTGAAAGCGCTACTCTGCTTTAGTCCCTATTTGTTAAAAAAACAGCTTTGCCTACTTTCCAGCCTGCTCTAATGAGTGAAATTGGAAACAGCAGAAACATCATTATTGCATGCAACAACAGTAAAGTATAAACAAAACATGCAATATAACATCTACCTGCAATATAGTGTGTGACAAGGTTATATAAATTATACGCTCAGTAGTTGAGGAAAATACACTCATGAGAATAAACCAAAAACATAACAATATGTATAAATGGATCATGAAATGCTTAAAAATAGGAAAAAACCTCCTACGTTTAACAGATAATCTGTTTGAAGAGATTAGTTTTACTTCACAAGAGTAATCTATGCAGCATGATTGGTCTAAACCTCCTAGCTCATCCCCAAAATAACTAAAATAATACCGGAATTTCTTCCTAACACCTTCCGTTTTCCAATCTGTCCATTCAAGTTACGACTTGTTCTTGCCTTTTACAGTTAGGTCTCCTGATTCTGACAGCTGTTTTTATTATTATGCCCTTTTCCAGATTAGATCTTATGTTAGCTACATCTGTTGCTAGAAGAATGCATGATTACAATAAAGCATATCCAAAATATTGTATTGTGGTAAGTGTTGTGGTTGCATGATTGGCATGGGGTGTGTGTGAGGGTGTGCATGTTAGCTTTCCACATAACATACAGCTTTCCCTTAGAATGATTTAATCTTCTACTTCAAGGAGTTCATGATGGTAGCAGTATCTCAACTACAGTACACTGGGACTACTCCGTCTGCATTGTTTGGGTCTACTATTTTGTATCTGCTGCAAATCTGCCTCTTAAACCATGCTGTTGCCTCCTAAAATATGTAATCATTTTTTCAGTCTATGGTTTTGTCAAAGACTGATAAAACAGTCTACTGATTTTGGGATGCTCATCCTCAAACACTTTAAAGCAGTTGCAGGAAAAGGTTTTAAGTGCCACATGAAAATGAGGTGTTTTGAATTGGCATCAAAACTAGAGGCATTCCCAAATCATCAACCCCTTACGAAAACCTAGGCGACTATACCTATAAAACACTTTCTATTAAACTCCTTGTTATTCTTTTACTAACAAGACACTTTACCAGCCTGTCATCACCCACTGTGATTAATTCTCTACTTGTAAAATTTTAGCTCGCTCTCTGCTGCTGCTGTTAATGTGCTTTGTACCAAATAAAAATGAAGTTGATGTTTACAAATCCTGTCTGGAGGTTGCTTTAAAAAAGCTCTGCTTTGGCTTACATTAATAAGGCCAAGTGTACTGATTTTTGTTCAAAATTGTTCTGGATAATTAAACACTGTAACACACTACCACAGAAGGCGTGAAACTCATCACTGCTTAAAGAGATTAATAATATAGTATCTTCTAAAATAGATGCTTTATTATTACCTGCCTCGTAATATGGTTCACTTAGAATTTAGATTTGAAGATCATATGCGATTTTATCTTAGTGACACTTGTGAATCAAGGAATAAACATGCAAAAATATTCCTAAAACCTAGGATCTATGCAGATCATATATATTCATATAGTTACCTTGAACAAAAACTGCCATGAAAGTTGTGCTGTAGAGTGCTTATCACATTACTAATATGAAATTTGTCTTGAGCAGATCAGGAAACAAGAACTATGAGCAACAGAAACCTGCAATTCTGTGCTGTGTCACCCCTTCTTGTAGAGCTGCAGTTCTGCAGGAAAGGACTTTCCCTAGTGTATTATCTAAAGATATAAGGCAACATGCAGTTGTTGACTTGTACAATGAATGAGTGTGCCCTGTCTCAATTCTGCATATTCTAAACCTAATCCAACTCACATCCAAGATTGTGTAATACTTTCCAAAAAGCATATGAAATGAAGAAGATATTAGTACTGTTGAGCAGACCTTTCTTGAAGACTTTTTAATTTGAAGACTATTTTTTAATTTTAATTGTTAAGTGGACTTTAGGATGGTCTAGGACCTTCTTAGAAAAACATGAGTGAAAAATAGTTTTGAATTAAACTTTCACTATTACATGTACTTGCAATTCAAGACTGTGTGCTGAGCACCCTCCTGCATTAAAAGAACTTCAGAAGCTATTCCAGGTTACAAAAGGAACGAAGGAAGACAATGTCTAATTCATCTAAAAGCACAGCGGCTTTCAGACTGCAGGCCTTTTAGGAACTAATGTATTTAAAGAGCTTTTATGATGGAGACAGTTAGCTTTATTCCTTTTTCATACTAAATAAATTTAATTAAATTAAATAGGATAAAACCATCTACTTTATTTTAGCTTTCTAATCTTAAAATCTTCTGATGTCATGAAAATCTCAAATGTCCAAACTTCAGCCAGTAGACAAGTCTTGCAAGGATGCAGATTTCTAATCATGTTAATTTATTGGTTTACTCAGGTACACATATTTACAAAAAGTATACATGATTTTGTATTTTAGTGCTGTGATTCTATATAGATGTTTATACTGTTTTCCCAGATGAGGAGATGGATACCAACTGCCACCCAGGGAAAATGTTTTAGAAATTCAAAACACAGTAAAAAGGAACAGATAGGTGAAACTTCATGTTTGTTACATATCTAAAACTAGAGAAAACCTGTCAGGAAATACTCTTGCATATAATAAACAGGTGTGGATAAATTACCATCAGTTCACTGGAAGAGAGACAGTAGAAGCCAGACAATAATGAAATATCACACAAAAACTAGAAGCTACGATAAGAGAAAAAACTGGCTGCTAAATCTCAAGGCCTGCATTATTCTTCCTTTAAGTATGGGTTGAAAGCCAGCAAAATCTCAAACCACATTCTTCCACTTGGAATTTTAAGAAATTCTCATAAACAGAGTACTGCAAACCAGTGTTTTAAGCTATGTTGATAGAACATTTAATAATCAGAAGCACAATGACAATTAATGGAAATATGTGCTCTATTATTTTGTATTTAACAGAGGAGAGTAATCTCTTGAGAAAACATTATGGCAACCACTATTTTAATATTTTTCAGGATATTTTGTATATGGTCTGAAATGCCAAAAGACATTTATATATGGCAGTGAGATGCATACTAAAAAAAAAATAAAAATCTATATATATACAGATATATAGATATAAATAGATATACATACATTTTATAATTGCTTCATTTTACTGCTGTGTCAGTTTGGGTACAAGATGTGACAGTTTGGCCAGTGGTGGACATCTATTCATGGAAATTAAACTGAGCTCAGCAGAGTATTTCTCAGGAACCCTTGAAGAGTATAATACTTCCTTTATTTATTTCCTAAGAACTAAGGTGAAAATCTAGGTTATATATACATGGATGGATATAGACAAACATAAGTTCTCTCTGCCAGCTCCTAGCTGTATGAATTCAAGTCACTTACACTCAAAATTTCAGGTTTGCTAGGTTTCCATCAAGCTAGTTACACGCTATCATGCGGTATAGTACAAATAAACCTTGATACGTGCAAACTTGAGTCCCACTGTGCTACCTCGCCACTCAGATTAAAAAGTACCATTAGTACTTTTAGTATTGTATTACTATTACCATTTTAGTACTGCATCATTCAGAGACATATATATTGAAAATATTTGAACGTTACCTTCATGTATTCTACCTGTTACAAAGCACAGACCAAACCTAAAATGAGCACAGAAAAGCATCATTATGTATTATCACTGAATCCAGTACTGCAAGCTCAGAACACAAAGCCACAGCACTACGTTATTTGTAATTGTACTGAGTATAGCAGTAGAAAGCAGTTATTAGACTGACCATATTCCACATGAAATTAGTCTAAAAGTGCTCATTAACTGCCATAAGAAAAGGCAGCCATTCAAACACCAACTGTTCAATTATGTTTGCTTATTTTGCAGTCACTGAATTTTCATTAAAATTATTAATTGTTTGCTACTAGGAGCCTGCCCTTTGATACTAATAAATTATCCATGTGAAAACCAGTGGATTTTACGTATGTATTTAAAAGGGAAGGTTGTAAATTAAGTACATTTGAAAGTATTTGGAAAAGGAAGCAAAATACTTCTGTGTTATTTTGATGTTTAACGAAACCAAAATTAAATAATCATAGAATCATAGATTAGTTAGGGTTGGAAAGGACCTTAAGATCATATCATTCCAAGCCCCCTGCCATAAGCAGGGACACTTCACACTAAACCATGTCACACAAGGCTTCATGCAACCTGGCCTTGAACACTGCCAGGGATGGAGCACTCACAACTTCCTTGGGAAACCCATTCCAGCATCTCACCACCCTAACAGTAAAGAATTTCTTCCTTAGATCCAATCTAACCTTCCCCTCTTTAAGTTTGAACCCATTACCCCTTGTCCTGTCACTACAATTCCTAATGAATAATCCCTCCCCAGCATCCCTATAAGCCCCCCTTCAGATACTGGAAGGCTGCTAGGAGGTCTCCAAGCAGCCTTCTCTTCTTCAGGCTGAACAGCCCCAACTTTCTTAGCATGCAGTTCACGTCCACATTTCCTACCCATTCACCTCAGCTTGAAGCACCTTTCTTGGTATCAGCACTCAACTCTCTACTGACCTTATCTCTGTCTGCTGACCTTATCTCTACCCCTTTAATAATTAATACATTTTCACTCGTGTTTTCATTTAACCTCTCTTTGCCTCTTTTCTCATAAAGATTTTGACATCATACACTTTCGCTATATGACTCTTCTACCCACAAACACGTGTTTCATATTACATATATGTTTGTATATGTGTTTGTAAAAGACTATGTCAGCACTTCATTATAGATGATTTCACACAGGATTCATCTTGTGAAAATGATAGCAGATACTGTTAGACTTGTTAGTGATTTCTGTTAACTCATGTTGGAATCTAAAAAAGCTTCCTTGAGACCTTTGTGTTCATGTACTTTCTCCAGTATCCTGAGATCTCACAAGAAACTTTCCCAGAAGATACCAGAAACTGTTAGAAGATTTTCACAGGCTGATCACAGATTCGTTCTTCAGAATGTCTAAATTGCAGTGAGTGTGCCTTAAAATTCAGATATCCTGGATAAATATATCAGGATGGTCAGCACTGAGTCAGGAGTAATATACTGTGCCCTGCTTTTAAGAACTGGCACACCCACAAGGTTACAATGCCTCTTCATTTGTCAG
Organism: Agapornis canus; assembly: GCA_036873685.1. Taxonomy (NCBI): domain Eukaryota; kingdom Metazoa; phylum Chordata; class Aves; order Psittaciformes; family Psittacidae; genus Agapornis; species Agapornis canus. The sequence goes on along the minus strand of JBAFWW010060769.1, from coordinate 2,716 downwards.
ATTACCCAGGAGTAATCTTATCTGAAAGAAAAATTTAGGTTAGAATGGTGTTTACTTAAACTGTGATTTGAGATAGAGGTCATAAAGACCTATGACAAAAAAAAAATCAGTATTAAGGTTATGTTTAACAATAAGGACTCTGTTTGGGTGTTCCAGCATTTATCTAGTTTGTCACTGCTGGGTAATTAATCTATACAATGCACACTTGGCCCTTGAGAGTTCTTCTGGCTACTTCATTCTTTTTCTATTGTTGAAGATGGCTATCTACAGCATCCAGTGCCACCACCCTGAGTGACCTGCACTTTCTCTAACCCTGTTTAGGATGACCTTATCTTTCCTCTCTGCTAATGTTTACCTACCCATCATTGCATGCAGCTAGGCAGTGAGACATCACAGAGTAACAGAAGGGATTAAAGAATTTCCTTTCCACCTCTCTTTAATATAATTTTTGTAATATTTTTATTGCTTAGTTTAATTAGCACATTTCTGTATTCAGAGCGACTTCACCATTTTACAGTTTTCCCAAAAATTCTTATAAACCTCTTCATGCCATATCTTCAACAAGATAAAATATACTCCTTTAGATTTATAGCTTCTTTCCCTCTGTGGCTCTCTTATGAAGAAGCAGCATGGTACAACAGGGATTGGTAGTTGGAAATGTAATACTGTAGCAGTATAATTGCAGCCAAACTTTTATGTCCACAGTCAGCTTCAGACATTCCTTGGGGACCCCAAAACAATATCTATAGTTTTTTTTTTTCTTCCAGCCAGAAGGAAAATGATACCATGAATTTATAGGTTGATAGACTCTCTTCTAAGCTCCATATGGCAGCTGATGAAAAGCAACTAGAAGAACCACTCCAGAGCCGTAGTTTGTTCCACCAAGAGAAGAGAGAAAATGCATCACTAGTGTATGTTGTGTGGTGTATGGAAGGGAATGAGGGGAGTGTAGCTATCCTATTGTTCATCAATAACTGTTTCTGATTACCAGTGTCTAACTATCTATCTGGGCACATAGCATTCAGTTTATGTTCTGTAACCTTTGGCCTGTGTCCCACAGACACAGCTCCCAAAAAAGTTCCTGATACTTTTGAATGAGGAAGTCTGGACATTCAGAAGTGGGATAAATCCTTCCTTCCTCATAATTTGCTGTCCAGAGTTGTGGATTGGCTATCTACTAGTCTGTAAAATAATCACACTTGTGTAGTACCTCCACAAACCACAGGACATAAAGGACACAGCATTTTAGTTTGAAATATTGCCACTTATTTTTCCCTTTTAATTCTTGCTTCCAGGTTATGATGTATGTTGTGAAAGACAGATTTGCCTGTGTGTGTGTGTTCTAGTCTAATTTGTTTTGCATTTCTTTTGTGTGTGAATTTATTAACTCAAAACTGGACACATTTCCATTATTCACAGGCCCCTTAAATTCAGTGCTTTTTATTTGGATTTTTTTTACAGTTAAAGATGAATCTCCTTGTCTTCAAACCAAATCCTGACAAAGACAATTTCTGTCAGGACTAGAAAATGTGAAATGGTATCTCAGGGTAGAGATCGGATTTCCATTTACTACTGGAAATGTCAAACACCTTGAGACATATTACTAGGCACTTAGCTAGGCTTTAAATAATTGGTGCAATCAAATCCAGTATTTCTGGGAGTCTTCTACCTTTATATTTTCTATAATCAATTTATGCCATTTGAGATGATTGATTGGGTGTTTGAATATGAATACACATAACAGTATTTTGTCTAATCCATTTTGTTCTTATGAAGTACACGGGATAGATTGTATTTAAACTTTCCAGTTTAAATGGGACATTTCAGTCCAGACCTCATATTCTCACTGAGGAAAAATTTGCCTCATATCATTACATATAAGAAAGCAATGGCTGAATGAACAACATAGGACTGAGTTTTCATTAGGCATAGATGCAATTTTTCCAGTCAAATAAATTTGGAAGTTCATGCAACAATGAATTTTATATTTTATTCTTACTCCTTTTATAAACTCTTTGAGCAATATGAGAATTAAATGCATTTGCTTTAAAAAAATACTGTTCAGCTCAATATTACAATTACATTACTTATTGCCACCTTTTTTTTTTTTCTACTTATTTCTGTAATGAACACAGAGCTGACATCAGCTGATCTTGTTTTGGCCTTTCCTCTAGATAAGATAAAACAAACAAAATATTTAACATATTCATCATCCTCTGCCTATTTGAAAACAGATGGAGAAAAGTAGGACTTCTGTTGTTTCTTTTTGATAATGTAGGTCAGTATTAAAATGTCAAGAGGATGATTCAACACTTGAAATATGTAAGTTAGAAAATCTTTTTTTGAACAATCAGAATGCTATATCTGTTTCTATGAAAATAAAAATTAGGAATTGTACTTATGGTTTAATACCTTTGCTAAGCCTTAACTCAGGTTTCAGCTTCTCTAATCTGATTTATGTTAGGTTTTTGTTTGTTTATTTGTTGAAAACACATGAAAAATATTCATTAAAATGATGTTATGAAAGTTAATGTTACTTTCACAATTTTTCATAGTTGAAGTTTGAATGTGAATATCCTTATTGTGCCAATAAGAAAATTTATTCTGATTGTAAGAGACTGTGGTTAAAAGAATTAGCTTAATGAAAACAGCTCAATGAATCAGAATCACAGAATAGTTAGGGTTGGAAAAGACCTTAAGATCATCTAGTTCCAAC
>JBAFWW010060768.1:0-11076 GCA_036873685.1 Agapornis canus | reverse complement strand
CTCTTTGGTTAGTTTGGGTCAGGTGTCCTGTCCCTGCTTCCTCCCAGCCTCCCCTGCTCCCTGGCAGAGCATGAGGCTCACAAAGTCCTTGATCAGAACAAAACATTTGAGCAATAACTAAAAACATTCCTGTTACCAGTCTTGTTCCCAAGTTGAGTCAAAACACAGCTGCACCAGCTATTAAAAAGGAGAAAAATCGACTGCTATTACTGAACCCAGGACAAATGTTAAAGATATGCAAATAGACACAGCTTTAAAAGTTGCTCGGACAGTTAGGAATGAGAAGTCTTGTGTTTTCCCCTTTTATTATAATAAGTTTAAGTTAATATTTTGCTCTGAAGTAAGCTCACACAGTCTGCTACAGCATTTCATTTGTGAAACTGCAGTATTTTGGTTACTCTTCAAGATATAACCTGTCTATATCTTTTTTATATAAGGGAAAATCAACACATACAAGAGTTCATAATCTTATGTCTTGTTTCTCTCGGAAGTTTTTAAATGGTCACATTTTAATAAAAATATTTTTTTTATCCTTCTTCTTTAAAGTAACTCTGTCTAGTGCCTACTTGAGGAATGATGTACTTAAGAAAAAAAATCTGCACACAACATTGAAATGTTTTGTTTGATTGTCAGTCTTGGACAACTAAAACATGAGAGAATTACAAACATGTCACTGTGCATGGCATACAGGAAAATATGTTTGTAGTATTTGCTCCAGGTTAATTGTTTCATTAAAATATTAAGTCACTTTGTGAGCTTAGACCTGCGGTAGTTTTTCCTTAGTTATTGTGTTAGCAAGTACAGCGTGACCTTATTAAAATGGAAATCTTGTTAGTCCTTCATATAAAAATCACAAGTTGCAGAGAGAGTTGCATTTGAATACGCTCTGGTAGACAGATTTGAAAATTCTGATTTTAACTTACCTTGGTTATTGTATAGGCTATTAGAAATTATACATTATTATAAATTTCTCAATATACATAACTTTTTCTGTATGTATCCTCAGGGGACTTGATAAAATATCTGAAAGAAGAGGTCAGAGAACAAAATTAATTTTATTCTCTATATACAGTGCATAATAAATCCTTTTCAACAAACACCGAAACTGAACTGATCCTCTTCTGAGAATGTAGTTGAATATTTTACTTAATAGATCACTTACCTGCTTTTCTTTGTGAAAGCTCATGATTAATCTAGATGTAGAATAACTGTTAAACTATCAATTTTATAAAGAGAGGGAAGAAATAATTTTATACTAAAGCAATGGACTGCAGTTCCTGGAAAGGCAATGGAATTGTTGTCCCTTGAAAGCCTAAACTTAGAGGTTATGACTTGCTTCTTGCCTTGGTAAGTTGTACTATGGGCAGGCAGACTGCAATCACTGCTGGTTTGAACTGCACACATCTGATCATAGGTTCAAAGTCTTGGCAAAGTCTGATTTATAGCCATGCATGTTTAGTGATTAGGAGTAGATGAACAGTTGTGGTACTCTGTTAAGCCCCATTGTACCTGTTTAAGTACTTTCAAGTAGGATGCTGCAAAATAGTATTGTGAGTTCTATATACAACTGTAGTGCTGTTGAAAGAGTTGTATTGAAATGGAAAATACATCCTGACAAATGAATGAGCCCTCTATTAATTTTGCCAGGACTGAAATATATTGCTCTAAAACTAGAATCTCTAAAGGAATTAAGTCAAACTCATTTCCCCTTCAAGCTGTCAAGTAAAATTAGAATCTAATTTTTTAAAAACTTTTTTTTGACACTGATTTACTTTTTGGGGTGAACTTATTTAATGCTTCCTGAAAGATACTGAACTGACATCTAGTTTTCTGGGTTGATTCTCCAAGTTGGACATCGTGGTTAACAGCAGGGTGATGTTCATTAGTGTGCCTGAGCAGGTAGGCTGATAATGCTAATTCAGGTCTTGATTACTTTGATAACAGTAAAGAATGAAGCTGATAATTACGAATTGTAATTTGTTAAGTGGATGTTTGTTCACAGATGGTAGATCAATTATCAAAAAAGGTTTCAAAACCAGCTTTTTGCTTTCACTCTTTTATCTTCTTGGTTGTTTAAAAACATTGAGGAGGCGGGATCATAATTTATGGCTAATTTTTGGGAGAGTCAAAAGTGGCTGGCATGCAAAGTCCCTAAATAATTCATTACTTATTGACCTATTATGATTAATTTTGTATTTTTAAGATAATATTTATGGGCTCTTTAACAAATTAGATCAAAGTATTTCATTCTAGGAGAAAGAAAAGGTCGCTAACACTATTAAATGTACTATGGAGTAAATGTAAAAAATAAGTTTATATAAATTTACCAATCAATGTTTGAGCATGCCAAGCTAATTTTACACTTTTAAAAAAGAATAAAAATATTTTGCCCAGAACTTTGGCATCTCTAATTAAAAATATCTGCTTTGCCTCTTTGAATGCATAATGGGGGCATGTGAATTACTTCAGTTTAAAATACTGTAATCTCCAAAAGTTTCATGTTCTTTAGTATCAAGGCATCCGACAAAAACCTACGCTAGCCACTTTCCTGGTCTTCCCTACAGTCTACATTTCCCTTTTCAGTGACTTTTCCCAGCATGCAAAATCTATGCCTTCAAAATACTGCATTAGAATTTTATTTATTCATAGCAATGTAAGGAACAGTACATACTCATAACACTTCAATTTCCTCCTGTTAGAGGAGGACCATAGGAATTCCTCCTGATGCTAATTAAAAAAAGTAGTTAGTTTGTATAGATCAATTGTTTGATGTTTAATCTCTGAATATTTAGTAGGCAAAAATTGCTGGCAGGAATTGTAACTGACGCAGCAAATTTTAAATTGACACTAGAGAGCATTTGGGGGAAATATGTTTCACAGTTGGAGTAGGATCATTCAGTAGAAAGTCATCACCTTAATACTCTGTGATCTGCATGGTTGAAGGAACCAGCATGTTCTGAATGTTGACAAGAATTGGTGAAAAGCGAGCATCAGAACAAGCATTTTTAGGATCAACCTATAAGAGGGCTTTTAAAAAGCATAAAATTACAAGTAATGCAAGCATCAATAGTGAGGTCCCAAAGTGAACCCCTCTTCCTCTTCCTCTAAACTGTGCCATTAAGAAAAACATAGGTGACAATTCTGTAGCTGTATGTGGAGGGTAGGTTGCTAGATGGTTGTCTGGAAGTCAAGATAAATAAACAGCCTTCAGTAGTAATGGACATATATAGCTGTGGCCAAAAGTGCATGCTTGTCTAATATAAAATACACACATATGAATGCAAGTACATGAATTAAAGTTTTGTAGCTTTCTATATATGCTTTCTGTAACATGCCTTAAAGACATTAAATCATAAGTGTAATGGAGCATGCTGATACCTTCTTTCCATATTAAAAAAGGTTTGCTTTTCATTTCTTTTGCTCCCTTTAGAGGTCAGTAAATGCAAATAATAAACCAGAAAAATTATCTTAAGAATTAATGGAATTACAGAAGTATTGGACCAACGTGACTGGAAAAATACGGAAATGTATTGGGAAGTTTCAATATATCTGTGGTAAGGAAAGCCACTTTTTTGTTTGTTTGTTTGTTTTTTTTCCCCTGATGCAATACTTTTGAGATCCTCTGCTGAGCGGGGATGATCCTTGCTTGCACTAACTTCTCTTTTAGATGCTTTAATGAAAGCACTCTCATTCTCTGAATTTACTTTTAGCAAATTATTATATATCTATTTTTATATCCAATTAATTATAAAGCAACTTCAGAAAATATTTTTTCCTAGCTTAATGCCAAAGGAATAACCAGACCTTTGGGTCTCTGGATAAATGTGTTAGCAACGGATCACAAGCTCTCGTCTTATGACAAATGTTAGTGCCCCTCCACTGTGATGTAGTAATGGGAGAGACCATGGGTTATTCCTAGTCCAGTTAAAACACAAAGCTGAACAGATGTCCTTAGCCCTCTGCCATGGTGGTTTGATTCATGTCTATGCTTTGCACTTGCATTGGTCTGGGAAGATGGCTAATACAGCTAACTAGATCTTAGCTGAGGCTTAGCAACTTAAGCACTACTAAATCTTTCGCCTGTGGTTGTCTTTATGTCCTTCTGGCAACATAAAGACTCTAAGGCACTTTTAAAGAAATTTGCTCTTGGTTTAATAAAGTTGCAAACCCACAGTAAAATAGAAGGACTTTGGTAAGAGTTAACAGGCATTTCATATCTTCTGGAAAGCCATACTTTAAATATTGAAAATGATGTTTTTGATGCGCTTAGCCAGTGCTTTTGAGTGATATTTCAGATAGCGGTGTGGTAAACTGGAGTTAATGAAACAAAAAAGAAAATAGCCACAGGGTTATCTTCAAAGATTTAGGTATCATTTGAAAACAAATTATATGATTGTGGATGTGAATTGCCCCACTGAACTGTACACAGTTGTGTTCCTGAGGGAACATAGTTCCTGTCAAAATGAGATATAGTATGAGCTGGCTGAGGCCAGCTGAGATCAGGATGTGTCATTTGGTGCTACTGATGCAGGAGAGCTTATTTATAAGAAGTCCGAATCCAATTCCTTGTTGTTCACCCGAAAAAGGAAACAATTCTTGGTTTGCTTTTTTTTTTTTTCCAGTTGTGCAGTATGAGGTTTAAATCCTCTTCTCTTGTTACCTACAAACACAAAGGTTTTAAGGAATTTGCCCCATAACTCAGTGAGGATGTCTGTTATAAATCTGCTTTCAGTGCAAAGTACATCTAGTTATTATTATGAAGACTGGTGGTGGCTGTGTTTACATTGGAAGTACAGACCTTTATAAGTATTTCAAGAAAATATTGTGCCAGTATGTGCACTTCTGTTTGTAGAGCTTGATGTGTTTTCATTACGCCCTAGTTTTTTTTCCTCCAGATTAGTTATACAGACCCTTAAATTCATTAACCATATGTTAGCTCTGGGGTAGTAACCCCAACTTCATGGGGGGAGGGGGGTGGGATGGTGCAGAGCAGGAGAGGGGTTGATTTTACTCTTGAAAATGGCTCTTAGGCAAAGCACTTCTTAAAGCAACAGGTATTTTTTGCTGTTAAGTTTCCTAGTCACATGTTGCTCCTCACTATTCTTAACAGAAGGCTAGTTCTTGGTTCTCCAAGTTAAACTGTGCTGGGTGCCAGATAAAGTTTTCTGCATTCTAAAATTGAATGATATACATAAATTTTCTTTGCTAAATAACATGTGCTCTGCTATATGTTGCAATCTGTCTTTCATCTGATTTATTAAGCACACATTATCAGTGTATAATGACAGTATTTCGCTTAGAACTTATGTAAATAATTCAAGTAGTCAGAAATCAAAATAACTGTGGCTTGCCTTGTGGTTTGACACTCTAGTGGTTTGACACCACAGAAATATATGTGTAGGGAATGCTGCTTTTTAATGATCAACAAAGGGTTTTACTTCTTCTACATGAGCAGCTAAATACTGTCAAAATATAAAAGAGAATGCTAATGTAGTCAGTAGCCCCCTGAAACAGAAGAAGGCTGAGAGGAGATGGGCCAGGGTGATAGGAGGTTTGAAGAATAGTGAAGGATGTGACTGACCACAGCTCTTGCAATGACCTGAGCATAAAGATGTCCTGAGGGTGACCTTTCTTTCAGATTAACAATTATCAAACAGTTGAGTGGATTGACTGATGTTGATAGTGTTTCTCCCCAAAAAAAAGTTTGTTGAAAGGTGTCAATGTCTCCCTGGGTTAGCTGGATCAGCATGGTGGGAGTGAATAAGTGATGTGGCTCAGCAAAACATGATTATAAAAAGAGAGCAGAGGGCTTGAGCTGGCTTCACTCCATGTACTCTTTCCCAGTGATTTGTAATGCCCAGCATCTTAATGTGGAGTGTATTCTGGAGGCTGATAATGTGGAAAATCACTGAGATTGTGATTGAACTATGCATTGCAATCACTGCATACATATTGCCAAGTGTGACTTACATTTATATTTTGTTACACAATATATTTAGTATCACTCCACTATATCAGGAATAATGTAACATCAGCAAAATTCAAATATGTAAATTTGGTATTAGACGTTGCACCCTCCACATGTAAAGTATCTAAAGTAAACCTGGTCAGTGAGTACTGGACTCTTGACAAATACTGCTAATAGGGATGATCATGCTAGAATGATTTTTCTAAGGAAAGCAAGATCTAGGCATAAAATAAATGTTCATTCTATATAATTGTTTAATGTCTGGACTGGTACTAAAAAATCCTGTTACTTGAAAGTTAATGGTCAGGTGAAAGCAAATACAGTATGCTGAAGGACAGAGGACATGAAATTGGCCATTATGCAATGAAAGGGCTGACTTGAGAAGCAGAGCATTTCAGTGCAGATGTAAGGAACACATGTAATAGCTTTCAAGGCAAATCAATCTAGCAAATACACCTAGAAATACTGCCAGATTTAACATTACCGATTGTTATACAAGAAGACAATAACAAAAAGCAAAGCAAATTAATTTTTTCCGACAATACTCAGATCAGTTTTATAACTCTTTGTACCTACTTGTGTGGCTTTTGTTGTTAAATTACAAGAAGATTATATCAATTGCAAGAGTTGTCTAATATTTTCTGGTAATTTTCTACATTTCTAGGCTTTCTTATAAAAAAAGAAGGAAAACACTATTATTCCTCTTGAAATATTTGCTGCTCCAAATTTATCCTTCTACTGCTTTGTACTTAGGGTAAAAGAATGTTGGTTGGGACATAAGTAAAATTAGATACTGAAATATTACTGTTAGCAGTATGCAAGACTAGATACAGGTATATAAAATCTCTCTTAAGATATATATATATATATAGCTATATATACACATATATGTGTATGTGTATATATATATATATACACACACCTAGAGATTTTATATACCTATTGCTAATAAAAAAATATGTATTTTCTTTTGCTTTCTGTAGATTGAAAAAATATTGTAAACAGACTGGTACTTCTAAGTCTTCTTCAACGAGTGTCTTATTTTCTTGAAACTAAAGTGTCTTCTGAGGAAATATGCAACACATTCTCAGATCTCAAAGGACACACAGTCTTCAAAGGATTCAAATACCCATTTATCTGGATCATGATGTTATTCATAACACTTTATTTTGAAAATGACCTTTCATTACTTGCTGATTATGATATGATTCACGTTATGAGAAAATTGTATCCTTACATCTCTTTACTAAAATGGTCTTTACAAGAGTTAGTTTGGCATGACTGCTGATGTCCTATGTTGCTGGAAAATAGTTTCATGTCTTATGAATACTTCATATAAGATATACTATGAAAAATATAAGAAAATACTTATGAAGTATTTGAAGACTTATAACTCTATAACCGACTACCACAAATTATATTAAAGAAGGAGGGTGAAAAAAGTAATTCCTTTGCTGATGGAAGTTGGCAGCTCTATCACTCTTTTTCTTAGTGAAATAGATTCAGTGGAATTAATGTTGGACATAAAACTTCCTTTGAGAGGCAAAACTGTTTAAATTACAACCTTATAAATATGATAGGTCTTCCATAGGAATAAGAATGAAGACTTCTAATAAACTACTGGAAAAGCGGTTTAAAAGCACAGAAAAAGAGAGTACACTCATTTCTAAGAGCCAAAGCTGGGACTCCTGCTGAGTAGCAAACCACTGCTTGTGCATTTTAGTTTGGGTATGCATCTGGCCGGCCTGCAGTGCAAACACAGCCATAGGTGCTGGAATTGCTGTGCAGGATTGTGACTTTGGGAGGCTTAGTTTATTTTTTATTTTTTAATTTCTTCATCATTCTGTTATTCTCCAGTATAAACGGTTGCCTGTCTTACTTGAAGCAGCTACTTGCACTTTAAGGGTGCTTCTTACCAGGTACTATAAGTACTTGCCTTGCTATTAATATTATTTCCCTTAGTAGTGAAGGGACTACTATCTTGTCTTGCTTTGGACAAATGTCTTATTTAGTCTTCATTTTTTTGTAGAATAACAAGCTTTATGGGGAGGGGGGAGGCAAGTGTGTTTTATACAGATCATGTAGTGAGTATCTGGGTCAGTAATGAAATAATAGTTTCAAGGAAACTACCAGTAGTCATTGAGAATTGCATTCATTCAGGTAAGATCCCTAGAGAGATCACATGAGAGTGGGAACATTTTTTTTCTGTCAAAGCTTTCTTTTTTCTTAGATAAGTTTGTAGTGTGTTGTTAAATTAATAACACTTTTCATAGCATTGTCAGACATCACAAAACTCTCTAATTGTCTTCTCCAAGGGACCTTTTCTGAGTTGGTTGAGATGCAGTTTATTTTTTGTTTTGTTTGTTCTGACTTTTTGAATGTTGTGGGAACTGGGGACTTTAAGAGCCAAGCAATAATATTTATGTAGGTAATTTAAATATGACTAAATTAAATAAAACTGAAGTTCTTTACCAACTTTCAAAGACCATGTCATTGTGTCCAAATTTGGCTTTAATTTTCTGAAATTCTTATTTGCTTTGAATTTAATTTACTAGTTTAGTGCTTGTCCAATCTGTCCCGTATAAAACTTCCCTTCTCCAAATTGCCTCCCTGCTCTTCCATAGTTCTGTTCCTGCGCTAACATAGTAGTTGCTGCTCTCACTCTACATTTTTCAAACCTAATGGTGCCTTCCTAACTTAGGTGAACCTTGACAGCTGCAGAGATGTCTGTAGTGAGTTTGTTGGCACTTTTTTTACCTTGTGTTGCTGGACTACCTTTTGAACCACTGCAACAAGAATTCATCAATAATATAATGAACAGAAAACCAAGTTCCCTTGCTGAGATTACTGTCTTCACCTTTGCTGGGACTTATTGAGAAAACTGAACTCGGTCCCTTAAATGGAGTACAGTCAAGGTGTTCAAAAGCAGAAAATATCTGAATCTCTGCGGATGCTCTCATACAGAAGTCAAGTAGCCTTAGATTGCTGTAGCTTAATCTTCTGAGCAACAGGTGGCATCATGTTTTCTGTAGAGGGTTAGGTTACAGCAGTGACTTAAACCCTCATAGCAAACAAACTTGTGTTTGATTTTTTAACATGCACATTTACACTGTCTTCACAGTTTTAGTTGATTTGCTCCAATTTATAAGGAGTATAGGTAAATTGCTATATGGTAGGGATTATAGAGAGTATAGATAGGTGGTGATATTTTTTAATTCAGTCTGTCATTCAATGTTTAGATCTGTTACTGACTTTTTATTTGTAGATTGGATTAAATATGTGGTAAGTGCCTATATTAGTCCTTTCAAACACAAATTTGTTATCTGAATGAGCCACTACTTTGTTTAAAAATTCAGGCAGCTTAGTGTGTCCTTGGATTATTAAAACAGTAATCTGTCCTTAACACCATAGCTAAAATACATTCAGATTAGTCTTCCATTATAATTCATCAAATGACTTTGAGTGCAATCTGTCAAAATCATGTGGTTAGCAAGACAGAGGTCTGCAGCTGACAAAAATGGGGGCGCACTAAATGCATCTCACTTAGTTTAGGAGTTAGCAGAAATCTCAGATTTAGTAAATGAGTCAGTACCTTGTTCAGAAAAGCAACATAGGTATGTTAACTTCAGTTAAAACATCCAAAAACTTCCTTGCTTGTTCTCCTTCGTTGCTCCCTCTTTCTTTCAAAAGTAAAATGTGACTAATGCTACTCTTCGTCTCTGTGCCTTCAAGGACATACTTGTTATTCTGTGCAGAGTCAGAACAGGAAGAGAGTGGGTTAGGCTGTGCTTAGCAATAGGTCTGAAGAGCTTAACCTAATCAGACCAAGGATAAAGGAATCAATAGAGACAAAATAAACAGTGCTCCTCTCTGAATATCACATTAATGTCATTTCTTTTCCTTTCTGTTTTGTGAAAGATCTGGTTACATATAAATGTCTGTCTCTTTGGGTCCCCACCCCTTTTAACAACAGAGAAATGAAGATGAACAAAGATGAATGGGGCAGGGGAGGGAAAGCAGAATATAAAAATGAGGGCGATGAGGTAACTACAAGGGAGGAAAAAAGAGATCACCAAAATGAGTAAACATACTCCCAAACAAACGAAATGTCACCAATAACAACTAAAAGCCCTACTGTCCCACATGCTCTAGCAGTTTTAGGTTAGGATAAATATATCCCAATTAAGGTGTCAAAAGAGTGAATTTTTGTCTTTGAAAATTTATATTTTGTAATAGAAGAAAATAAATAGGTGCTGACAAGGAATGATTAGTCACATCATAAGGACAGGGATTGGGAGAGCATGTAAATCCTAGTTCATTGGTAATGTACTATCATGGCCTACATGCAAGTGTAGGCGTACCTTTATAGATAAGTATATGTGCTTATACCTATTTTTCCCTGCCTTTTCATTTTCCCATGTTTGGGAAAATGAAAGGTTTGTGGCTGCTGTCTATTTGTTCCTCTGACTTTTACAAGTCAAAACAGTTCTTCTTTCATTGGCTTTTTTATCAAATCATCTAGATCTGTATACAAATCTGTGGTTTATAGTCAGCGTCATGGAAAATTTCAGTTAAAAATAACCCATGCTGAATTGTTAAATGTTCTAATTGAATCGTCAAGCTCAGTGAATTCTTGGTTGCTGATTATGAACACTCTTGATTTCATTGCTAAATTGTCTGATTTTTGCCATTCTGCTGCATTTTCGTTTGCTGTATCAATTACAGCTTCCAAATCATTAGTGGAGCAACAAGCAAGGTTCTGAGAAAATTCATAAGAAGGTTTGTTTTCAGATTTGTGGAGAAAAGGGACAGAAATGCCAGTGATTGTGGTTTTGCCTATATAGTCATACTGAAAAGTTTCCATATCTCCTAAAGAGCATATTCTATTAGAGTGAAGTCCAGATTTTCAGGAACATGAGTAATTTCTGTATAAATATGTAATTTCTTCCAGAGTTCAGAAATAGGGTTCTCTCTGTCTCTGACAACATCCACTTTTAATTACAGAGCTTGCTTTCTAATGTTTTGCTCCTGACACTGAATGCTGCATGAAGCCTTAGTGTGAGGTGTCCCTGCTTATGGCAGGGGGGTTGGAACTAGATGATCTTAGG
>JBAFWW010060764.1:0-18651 GCA_036873685.1 Agapornis canus | reverse complement strand
AGCCATCCAACCAGTTCTTTATCCACTGAGTGGTCCACCTATCAAATTGATGTCTGTCCAATTTAGAGACAAGGATGTCGTGTGGGATATTGTTGAATGCTTTGCACAAGTCCAGGTAGATGACATCAACTGCTCTACCTTGTTTAAGAACAGCATCGAAAGTATGTGTTTATAAGTTTGATTTCTCCGTGGTAACTCTTCTTATACTTTACAGTCAGACATCAGGTTACAATTGTGCTACTTGACACTGGAGAAATGGTGGTGATTGTGAGGGGTTTTTTTAATAAAAAGAAGACTAATAAAATTAAGCAATAATCTATAAGCATGAGAAGGTTAGAGGTTTAAACAACGTCTCCTGCTGTGAATTGAATAGCAAGGTAAAGTAAAGGTTAGCATTTATAAATGTCAAGGCAACACAGACATTCATTTTAATATCATGACATGCATATCACTTACTTATAAACTTATTGCACTTAAAGATTATTACCACTATATTATACAGATGGTTTGGAGATCCAACTTTAAATTTTAAATGGTTTTGAATTTTAAATCTCTGCTGAAATAACTGATAATACTACTAAATATCCTATCATTAAAGCCAGGAATAACAGTAATGCTATAGAAAGCATCACACTCTTATAGGATATTAAATTTTTCAATGAGAAGAAAAAACACCCTAAATAATTTGACTAAAGCCCTGGGTGCTGTTTCGAATATTCTGATTAAAAAGCACTACAACTGGAATTGGCCAGAAATGTCATTTAGCTCAAGCAGTATTTTCTGTCTGCTTGCTGTCAAGAGACACAAGAGATGCTGAAATTAAATGGTATAGATACAGACTGTCATCCCGACACTGCTCTTTCAAATCAGTGGTGAAATGTATTTACTTAGCAGGAAAGAAATGAGGTTGAAAAAGTGAGAGATGTCATGTCAGCACCTTCAACTGGGAAATAAGATGTGGTCTATATGCCAGTTTATTTTTCTGATCAGGGACCCTGACATTTTCCTTCCCTCTCCCTCCCTTCTATCCTCCAACCTGCTCAGCTGAAAGGAATGATTCAAATGCACCATGGTGGTTTCTTCCAGGATGTCACTGCCATTTGGTGATCTAATTGGCCCCAGAGGGCCACTCAACCATTTCCATCAGAGATAGAAAAGATTTTCTTCCTTCTGCTAGAGACTGATAGGAGACATTAATTATGCGGACAGCATCCAAGAGAGCAACAGTCATTCTCAACTAAATCAACATGCAAAGCAGCCATGGAAATTGTCACTTCATAACAGCAAATGGCTATGGCAGGAGGAAAAAAAAAAAAACAACTTACAAAAAAGGACAAATGCAGAGTTGGTTTTGATGTGCAGATTCTATGGAATACAAAAGCTTGTAACTGATATTGTCTCTTTCATTAGAGACATGATTTAAAATACAGTATTTCCATAGTTTCTTGAAAAAAAAGATATTGTAATAAAAGCCGGACAAGGATTCTTGAAGCTTTTATTTGAGGTTCTTAAACTATTAGGAAGCAAGAATACATTTCAGCCAGCCATAATGGCATATGCTTACATTATAGGACCACTCTTTTCCCCATCTTGAAAGAGTAAAATAAAAAACAGTGGATGAAAAACCCCTCAGACTCCAGTAATTTCTTTCTCAGAAGACATGAATCTTTCTTAAAGTGTGAATTGAAAATCCCGAGGGAGAAAGAGAAAAAAGAAGAAAATAAAGCCTGCTATATTTTCTAGCAGTACAAAATTGGATAAAATGCATCTTCCTGTAGAAAAAAAAAAATTAATCAAAAAACAAAAGAAAACATAATTTAAGGGAGGGAGGAATTATTGCAGGAGGAATATTAATAAGAGAAAACAGGGCAAAACAGGCAGCCCCAGTTCTAGAGTACATATATATGGCAGACACCTGCATAATTTACCCAGGAGAGAAGTGTCACACAGAGCTATTGTCAGTAGCAAAGTGAACTCATTTGAAGGTAGCTCCAGCCCCCTGACACTACATTGCCACCCCCGTGGAGATACCCTGCTATCATCTCTATGAAGAAAAGTCAATGACTGGAGAAAGCTCTGTGCTGCCACTGCAACTTACCTCCATCAGGACAAACATACTATACGTGCAGGCAGGCACTTTGCATGTGTGCTGTAGCATGGTTGATGCCTCCACTGTGAAGGCAGTGATTTTAGCCAACATCAAAGAGTAGCATGCAATACATTCACTATAGAATATAAATCCACATGCTGATCAGAAAATTACAAAATATGCACATAATAGCTGGCAAACCCTCATAGTTTTGAAAGGGCATGTAAAAGCAGTGTAGGCAAACTCATGCTTTGAGCTCATGCTTTACAGGACAGCTGGTACAGGAGCAAAGGCCAAGATGTGAGAACATAAAGGTCAAACCCTCCCTGCCCCAGGCCCCCTGTTAACGCCTGGGGACCCTTATCTGGGGCCCATTATCCAGACCTCCTGGCACACAGTATAACCTGCCCCTGACCCACCACATCTGGTGTGGTTTCCACACCATTAAAATCTGGCTGCTGGAAACCACTTGGGAGGACCCCCAGTACTGGAGCATCTATCTGGTCACAGGCAAACAGTACTGGATTTTCTTGTGCCACAGCACATGCTAAAGTCCCTGAGGAAATTTGGAAACATCCAGAGGGCTGATATTTCTTGCTCTGTGCTTGGCTTAAGCAATCAGTGGAATGCAGATAGATGGATTCCCCCTTCTCCCATCTTCAGAGTGGCAAAAAAATTTCTGGCCCAGCATCTGGAAATTGTCTCAATGAGTCTGATTCCAGCCAAAATGATTCAAGCCAACATTAGACACAGCACTGCTAGACAACAAGCCTTAGTCTACAGAGCTGAACTCTTCCCTGAGCCTTGGAGTCTTCCAAGAATACATTCCTCCTGAATTCCCAGCAAGTAAATCCCATTATCCTATGCCTCACAGCCAAGGCACATTAATTCCACTGAAAAGTGTGTTTTGGAAAAAGAGTTTACCAGTATGATATGCCTCATGGGTCTCCCCTGACAAAGGAGTACCTTTCTCAGCAACTTTAGTATTAAGATGATGAAGCCAAAACAGTGAAGTGTTGTGTGCCCATTGTCACTGTTTTCCTGCTTTTACAGTGTTTCAAATTAGAAGTGTCTCACTTTGTGCACAAGTGGTCGTTGTCAATCAGACCTCACTGAAATTGGCATAGGTAACTGTAGGTTAAATCACATCATTTCACAAGTCAGAGGATTTTATGATAACATATCAAACACTTTCATGATGCCAACCAATCTGTCAGCATCACTATGAGAAACAGATTCTTTTTAAATTAAGAAAAGATGGTAAATGTAGTTAAAATCGTAATACAACCAGTAGAGCCAGAACATAATAAAGTCAACATTTGGACAATATATATAGTATGCTTTCTCCTTGAGAGTGTGTCTTATGGCAGCTAATGACAAGTAAAATAACCCTCCTAGTTTAAGAAACCTGTTGCATCTTGAGAAGTAAGGGGTTTGGAGTGTTTTCTGTGCCTTACTTTAGGTCCTGCTCAGTCCCAAGTCAATGGACTCTTACCCCTGTTGGTCATTGACTTTAGTCATTGGGACTTCATGCAGAAGCAAGTGTCTTCCTGCACTATAAGTGGCAAGACTAAATTTTTTGTGTTTGGGTTTATTGCTTTCTTTCTTTTTTTAATTCTGAGATAAATTTTCTTTTATTTGGCAGCTAATGGGAAAGAGTGTTCCTTATCTTTAAAGAGAGGCAGAAAAATATAGGGCTGGTTTCAGGCTGCTATAATTGTAACACCTGCAGTGAAGCTGGGGTGAAATGGCAGCATGCAATACCAGTGCATATGCAAATGCTACCCAGGGATTCAGGTTAATTACATACCAGACATACTTAGGGACCACCCATGTAAAACAGCTGGCAGGATGGAGGCTTAAAATTGCTCCCTGCTGGTCCCACCACTGTACAATGCCCTCTTCAGTTCAGTAGGAATGTCTCCATCTGGGCTAATTTTACTTCAGCCAGGATAAGTAAATTGGATTCACTTATCTCCACTCCTCAAGCCTTGCTGGCTTTGGAATTGATCCTTTCTATTCCCTACCTCCTATATTGCTTCAATTGTCTGTACCTAAAGAGTTTACTGATGTGGATGGATATAGCTTTCCAAGTGCTGTAAATATAACTGCAAAAGCCAAAGGAAGCAGGTATTAATTTAAAAGAAAAAAGTTACAAAGACCTTCTCTAGTGTGTGAGCTCATCTACCCAAGAAATGATTTACTGTTTCACTTCATGTACTGATGTTGTTATATAAAATATTCTTTTCTTGTCTTCACTACAATACTGAATCATCTGAGATGCCATCAAGGTCATCCTATTATGCTTGTCTTAATTCTGCGCTTCTAGGTTCTGCTGGCTTTTAGCCGAACCACTACAGTAATTCAGGATAGGGAGGACTTTGTGCCTATTAAGACATTATGAGCACCACTCTGACCATACGTGATAGAGGGTAACAGAATATATTTGTTGTAATTCTTGTCACTCAGACTATGAATTAGGTCTAGCTTCTTAAGCCACTCCATAATCATAAATGAAAATGGTGATAAAATGTCCTTGGCTTTAGAGATATCAGTAAAATGACAATTATTCTTGGAATAATTGCTATAATTAAATTTTTCTTCTCATATTGCTATACAGTAAATATAATATTTCAAGAGGGTGGTTATTACAGACTGGGTATTGTCAAGCAGGCTTTTCTAAAAGGTTTGGTAAACTCAATGCAATGAGTAGCCCTAATGGATACATTGCATTGCTGATGCTCTCATTTTTCTTGTCGATGGAAAAGAGATTTGGTTCTACTTACTGCATAAAAATCTCCCTGTAAACAGTGTGGACAGTCAACAGCAGTGTCTAATGGTGAAAATGCTGTGCAGACTTCCACTTTCACCATCTTATTCTCCTGCTGTAGTGTCCTTTAAGCAGAAGTTTGCTTCTTGACTTCAGTTCACTTTTCTACCTCAATTATTTAGCAGGCAGCCTGAGACCTAAATCTGGCCTCAATAATCAACATTCATATTACTAAAGACCCTGCTCCAGCACTTATATGTAATTTGAGTAACTGCTGGCAGTTGAAACTCAATCCAAAGCCCACTGAAGGCACCGGAGAGACTGTCACTGACTCTGGTGGGCTCTTAAGCAGTGCTGTGTGTGTTAGGCTCTTATTCATGGGTATATGTACCTATACTAGCATCAAATACGATAGTAAATAGAAAGGGTCCTACAAAAAGATGCTGTCCCAAAATTCCAGTGGTTTTTACTCATATCAACAACATTTGCCCTTTGAGCTGAACAAGCCTATTAAGAGGAATTGCTAATAATAAATTGTCAGTTAAAAACAGTTGAAAAGCAATTGAAAATCAGATGGATCAGAGACAGCAGTATTACCTAGAGCTCCATGCAGCAAGAAAGAGCAACCTGTAGGAGTGACTTTAACAGAATTAGTTAAAGCCAAGGTTGCACAGTACATCCCAGTAGTGAAACAGAAATCACTAACCTCATTCAAGTATGCCCCTGGGAGGAAGGGAGAATTTTATATCCTTCTTAGCCCATTTAATATACCAGTTATAACCCTCCCTCCCCACATTCCTGGCATCTGACCACAGCCTGCCTTACACTTTTCATGAAACCAAGTATCAAGACACAATAAAATTAATCAATTCCATTTATATGTATAAATGTATATGTATATATGTATAAACATGCACAGTGCATAAATATATAGTCCACTAGTGAATTATAATCATGACAATAGATGGAATTTTAATGGAGTAGAGGCAAGACCACCCTGCATTACAATTGCAGTCCTACCTAGCCTAGTATCCAGCCTCTCATAGTGGCAAACAAATTAAGGTACTGAGATCCAGTAACAACGGACTGCAGCTAATCTGGCCTGAACTCTAAATTGTGCAAGATTTCCATTTGGAGACTGTTATGATAACCAAGCTTTGATCCCAAACTCTCTGGCTGGCAACAGGCTCCAAAGTCTAACACCATCCTGTGAAAACTATTTCTTATTGCCTATTTTTAATTTCTCACCTTTAAATGTCTGATTGTTCCCATGTTTCCCTGCCATTCAAAAGGAACAGCTAGTTTGTGACAACTTCCCTAGATATATTTTAGCTATTTATTTAGATATGGTTTTATCTTGAATTTTTAATAAGCAATCTGAAGCTTTTCATATCAAAATAATTCATGAAGCAGAGACTCTTGGGAATACAAGATTTGCATTACTCTAAATACATTTCAGTACACCTGCCTTAAGAGTGAATCTCATTCTTTGGACCTGTGCATTTTAAATTGGCTACTTTGTGGTGGATTATATTCACTAGTAAGAGTATTTTCTTACATGGTGGATTATGTTCACTAGTAAGAGTATTTTCTTACATGGTGGATTCTAGACAAGTGGGTAAAAAATTTTCCTGAGAGATGAAATGAAAACTGAGTCTCTTCAGCCTGAGAGAGAGAGAGACTGAACCAAGGCCTCCTCCTTCCTCAACATATGCCTCATTGGAATGCAACTACTGAATGTGGGAGATACATAGCATTTTAAAGCATAGATGATGCAGAGTCCTCTCCTGACACACAGTTCAGCTCCCTGCTGTCTACACAACAGATCTGCAACTCAGCTTCAGGGACTCAGTGAGACAATACTGCAAAATCACTATTTTTTCCTTTCTCTTCTCTTCCCTTCCTCCCCCTCCCCCCTCCCCTTTTTTTATATTTAAGGAGTCCATCTATAGTTGCATAATTCCAGTTTGTCATAGCCTCATCACTTCAGCACCTTCCGTCACCTACCACAACCTCCAGTGTCATCTTACAGCACCTAAATCTCCACTGCTTTACAAGCTGCTGTCAGGAATTTAGTACCTTAAGGCTGACTTCAACACCTTTCTTTTATGTTTTATGTTTTTTCAAGTTTTATAGCCATTACACAACCGCAGTAAATGGCAACAAATCAAGTGAATGACTTAAAGCACTGCAGAAAAAAAAAAAATCCCTTGCCTGCCCATGCTGCTCCCTCAAAAAGAGTTAAGTGCATATTAGAGAAATAAGTAATATTTTGACCTGCAGAACAGCACATTTTCTTCTTTTCCTTGTTGACTGTTTAATATAAACAAAAATAAATCACTCTCTTGTAAGCTCTTTTTGATGAGGCAATGCTAATAAACAGCACCTGAGTTCAGACTCCAGCCATTCCAGGTGCAGCTCACACTTGGCTTGGTGTTGTCAACAGATCCTTAGAGAGCTCCATTTCCTGCTCCATGAAAAGAATTAACCCCCCAAGTTCCGGGTGCTCAGGGTGTGTCATTTGGTTATACAAAGCCTGGTTACTTCAGTTTTGATGTCAATGGGCTTCAAATCAGGCTTTAAGCTGAGAGGCACCCACAGTCTTGTGATCAAAGAGTTAAGTAGACACATTTTGATTTTTTCATTGGGCTTATCCCTTGGGTCAGCCAGTGAGCCAATGAGCTATTTCTGTAGCTTCTATTTTTTCAAGCTCCTGGATATGGCATATATCCACTGGCAATAGGCCCAAGAACTCCAAATGTAATCCCTAAAGAGCACCTGAGAACAATCAGATGACTGCAATTTGTTGTGTTACAAACGTGAGCTATTTTCAGACAACTGCAATCTAGTCAGTGTATAGAAAGTTGTGTTTATCACAGTGCTAGTGTAGTCTTCATTTCTCCCAAAAAATCTCTTAAATGCTCGATATAATTATATAATATATGTATTCCCATCATACACATGCATGTACAGCTATATAAAATTATTTTTAAAAGATCATCCAATGTAAAAGAAAGATTTGTACTACTTCATCAACTCCTACTTTCCCATCACTAGCACAAACTACTTAAATTAAATGTGAATAGAAAACACCAAGGGTAATTATTGCAGCCAAAACACATAGCTGGTGTGAAGCAGAGTTACAGAGTGGAAAATTTTTCACCTAAGCCTGTCCTATATATAACACAGTAAAAAAATTATAAACATTCTTCCCCCTAGATGCTGAGAATTCACTTCATATTTGTTTACAAGTAATTGGTTTTCACATTTACAAGAAGAACACAATGACCAGCATTGATAATGTGTGAGCCTGTTTGTAGCCTAAGTGCATGCCTGTAAAATATAGCTGGGGCCCAAGAGAAGGGGTAATTCTGCTGTTCTTTATAGCTTCAGCCAGATGACTATCTGTGCTAGAAAGGTGGGGGATTCTGTCTGAGGAAAAATCTTACTGCTTCATTTGTGAGGACCAAAATGTGTGGGTGTCTGAAGGTACCTGAAATGACAAGCTGGGTTGCCAGAGGCATCCTTTTTATTTTACTTTCTTACCTGTAAGCCTTCTTCTGGTACAGAAGACAGCTTGATTCCTCCTCCCCTCAGGCGAAAATCAAAGCATTCCACTTAATTTTAATGGATAGTTTATCTGTCTCAAGTTTTCTTGCCAGGACTTTCAAGATGTTTACTATTTGAGAGGCAGAAGTGTACAAGGGAGTGGAATGAGGAAGGAAGACAAGAGGTGGGGGTGTAAAAAACCCCCAACTTCTGGTGAAATTTAAAATGAACAGTTCAGTGTAAGTGCTCCTTTCAGCTGCACCATTCTCCCTTGACCCAAACATATTTTCAAAGTCAGGTCCAGGACTTTAGCTGTGCAATTCGTATGACCTTTAACTGATCAGCCTCCCAAGACACTTAGAAGATTCAGACATTGCTATTTGTTTTAACTGTGGAAATATTGATATCTTTAGTCTTTTAAAAAATGTTGATAATTCAGAACTAGCATTTGGCTGTCAGATTTAACTTTGTGTTCCCTTTTAAGGCTAGATGTCATTTTAATTAACGTCAGTAACATGCATTCTCCAAATTGTGTTTAGTTAATTTCTTTCATTAGTTAAAAAAAACCAAACAAACAAAAAAACCCCTTAAAAATATTATACTGAAGAAATGCTATGTCTTTGGTGTTTTGGGTTTTTGTTTGTTTGTTTGTTTGTTTTGTTTATGGGTTTTGGGTTTTTTTTGTTTGATTGGTTTGGTTTGGGTCTTTTTATGATTTCTTTGTTTGTTCATCTGATTGAAAATTTACTATTACTGTAAAACTTCTCTCTGCTTTTTTTAGGGCTCCTCTACATGCCAGTTCCTTAATCAGTTCTTCAAGAAGGCAGATGTGCACTCTGGGATCAGTTTCCCTGCTCCTGGTGGCTTCTGTCTGTCCAGGAGAAGTAAATGCCACAGTCTATACATAAGCATCACAGTCTCCTGTGCCCAAAGCCATGGTGCGCTGAAGGCAGCCTTCTCCTGGTTTGGCAGTGCTGGTGTGGAACTAAGGAGAGAATCCTGAACCCAGAATCAAAACAGCACAAACAGTATATTATATAAGATGACTTTAAGTGTCTTTTCATTAAAGCTAGGTTCTGAAAGGGCAAATTTAACCTAATAGCAAGTTTGTATTTCAGGTGGGTCCCCCCACATCTATTCATCTATGTCTGACAGATGGTCACTTGTAAAACATCAGCTTTAAGGCATATTCTGTTTTTTCACCATCATTCCTTGTTGTCAAGTGAAGCAGCATCTTAAACTAAACACAGGTTTAAAATGTAATAGATGTGAGATAATCAACCTGGAGCTCCTCTATCCTAATCAGGTTAGTGCTTTAGTTCAGCAGTGAGCTTTAAAAAAGTTAATCATGAAAGTGAGCTCTATTTAAGTTTAATGATTTAAGTACTTTCCTGTACGAGGGCCATCTGAAAGAATTTAGAAACACATAGATTTCTACCTCAAATATAATGGATATTGCAGAAATATCAATACAATTACTATTTATTGACTGTTTTCATAATTATGTCTCTCTATTCATTTTTTTACTGTCCTAATTATTAATATTGTGTTAAAACTCATTAAAAAATTCATACATCTGGTGATGGGAGAGTTACATTCATTCCCTTCTGATGACCTGGCTGTGTATAAACACATCTACCTGCCTAGATGCAAAGCATTATGAGTTTATACCGTCTCTGCTCTAAGTCAACAAGAAGTAAATCAATATAAAAGCTGTTTTGACACCTCCCCATGAAGTTTTCCTGGAGTTAATATATCCTGCCTCTTTGAATAGACACATCCTGAGAAGAGTAGACATAGCCTGTATGTGTGTGGGTGCTAATCTTGGCAGTAACACTGAACACCCATATGCTGATGAACTCCAGACACTTGTTCCCTTATACAGAGAGTTTATTGAAACTGTTGTGCTTCTTTAAGCACATCAATGGCACTTTGAACAAGTTTTTCTTACCAGTTGCCACTTTCTTGATAACTTTTTTGAAAAGGAAGAAAAACAAACCCAAAGATTAAATAAATATGAAACCAAACAAAAATATCAGCATTTTCCTGGCTGTATCTCCTCTGGCTGCATTTAAAATTCCATTACTGACATTATCTGTTAATCGGTTAATCTTAGATCTCCCGAGGGAGCTGAAACCCAACTTCTTTTCTTACATTAAAGAGAAACTAAATTAGGCAGAATAAAAGATGCTCCAATAACAACATTCACTAAAGAGGAGTAGGTAATTTTTAAAAGAAAGTCTAAAAGATGTCAGAAAGATTAAAACTGGAATCTAGATTAGAATTATCTATGGCAAATTAGAATTGTTTAACCAACAAATGGTTGAAAGGAAACTGAACACAATGTTCCATTCACAAGGCAGGACTTTAAAGCACAATTATCCTACAGTTCTTGCAGGACAAGAAGATACACACCCCCAAAGAATGCAACATCATACTCAGCTCCTTGGCTCACTGTGGAAGAGTGGGATGTTTCTGGGACGCTTCTCCAACAGTTATCAGAGCTTGAAGGAGAATATATTATTGGATGTCTCCCATCTTCAGGATCTGTCAGTGGAGAGAGATTTCTCTGTTTGTAACCTGGTAGGTGAAGGCCTCCATCAGGTGTGCAGCTTGTAGGTGAGTCCTGGTTCAGGAGGAAAGGAATAGTCTTTGGTCTATGCAATCTCTTTAAAATATTTTTCTTAGCTGATTCACACCCAGGTTCCATAAAACATCTGCCTGCTATGAGGATTTCACATGGATGATGACAAAACACTGACACCAAAACAAGGGAAAGAGTCATTGTTTTCTTACTAGAATCAGACCTGTGATAGAAACCAAAGCGGACACAGTCATATGTCAGGGACTGCAGGAACAGGTTACATAAGAAACAGATTTTGGGGTTTTCTTTTTATAAAAGGCTGAAAGGCTTAGTAACTGTTTATGAAAAGTGAAGTGAAATGAGCTAAAGTAGTCATTAATGTCATCTGTGATAAGGCATAAGTAGAGATGGCAAAAGAATACTGTCTTATACATTTGGGACTTGTCTTCCCTTCCCAAGGACAGCAGTTCTGATGTTGCCTTTTCCCTCAGCTCAGCAGTTTTTAGGAGGCAGGAGCAGATTTATCGGTCACTGTGCCAGTGCTTGCTTTCCCTTTATGTAAGCTTCCCTCAACATTCAATCTGTCTTCAGGCAGCTGCCAAGGAGGGCAAGTTTCTTGTTCTGCAAACTGTGCAGCAAAAAGAGCTTTCCCTGATACCGAGAGACAATCTTCTGAATTCTCTGTACATCAAAGATTCAAAGCAGGCTGTCGGTGAAAAGACTTTTTAACTGAAATTGGAAAACATTAGAGCTATAAATATTATTTTTAAAATATACATTTTTCCTGGACCAGTGTTTGCACATTTGTATAGCAATCATTTTGGATTTTTCTTCTATCTCTTTGTTAGTTTTGGAAAATAAAATCAAATGCTTTCAACAGCTATTGATGTCTTATTACATGCCTTTCATTACATTACTTTTGAAAAAAATAAGGTTTTTCATAATTATCCCAATAATCATAGAATCATTTAATAGTTAGGATTGGAAAGGACTGTTAAAATCATCTAGTTCTAACCCCCCTGCCTTGATATTCTGTTCTTTTTCCCCTTCCAAAGCAAAAAGCAAGGAGAAATAATACTGAAAAACTAGCTTTACTGTGAGAGCTTCAGAGTCAAATTTCTCAATGTTGCTGCTTTAAAACACTACAGAAAGTTAAACATGGGTTAAACATGGAGGACAAGTGAATATGGAGCCAAACTCAGTTTAGGTTGATGGCAGAAGTATCTGCAAGCTTTGCTGCTGATAAAAAAAGAGAAATGTAGGATTTAGATCTGTATAAAACCAGAAAGAAAACAGGCAGCTCCTAGCACTGATAAGAAATAAAAAACCAGTGCCAATAGCAGTAACAAGGCAACAGGCACCACCAAGACAGCAAGAGATAGGTTGGCAGACAGAAGTAAGAATGAAATTATACAGACCTGACTAGGGTGACAGGACAAGAGTTTGAATGCTTCCAGCTTTATGCAACTGGGCAAAGAGCTTCCTGCTCCTTCCTGAGAGAGTACCCAGCCCACAAGGGGCTGTGGGGCCCTCATGTTCTACCATCACTTGAGGTGGCCATC
This sequence comes from Agapornis canus, assembly GCA_036873685.1. NCBI lineage: Eukaryota > Metazoa > Chordata > Aves > Psittaciformes > Psittacidae > Agapornis > Agapornis canus. The sequence goes on along the minus strand of JBAFWW010060764.1, from coordinate 6,097 downwards.
ACTGTACTACTCTGCTGTGGCTCAGGGACCTCCTGGAGTGTCCCTGATGGGTACCCCAACACCAACATGCAGAGCCTTCCAGCCTGTGAAAACAGGAGAGATGGGAATCCAGTGTGACAGGCCCTCTCTTCCAGAGCATGAGCAACAAATACCGTGGGAAGCTATTCACATGGTGCGAGGGCATCAGGTGGTCTGACTTGATCTGCCCTTACTGGTCCAGGTTCCCAGCTTTCAAAGACCTCATGGTGGAAACAAGAAAGAAAAGGAAGCTTCCACCAGCCTAGGGCAGATGACGCCTTTAGGAAGAAGTGCAAAAGCAGCAAGTGGATTTTTGGGACAGATAGGTGGATACAACCTCTGCAGCTGATGAGTTTCTAAAGGTTATGATCACCCATTGCAGCAAAACACCTATGGCTTTGCTCAAGGTTGCAAGAAGGACACCATAAAAGATACTCCTTTTAGCCCATGTACATTGTAGCAAGTCTGTTGCTAATGACAACTATCGCTTGCCAACCCAGATTTCCAGGCTGGCTATCACTCTTCTATCTAACAAGTGAACTCTAGCTGCCCTTTGAAAAGCCAGTGCTCCCAGGCGTTGCATAGGAACGCAGCTATTTAAAAATGAGTTTAGACCTTGAAAGAACACAAGAAGCTCTGTAAATAGAGCTTAAGATGTTGGCTATTCAGGTGGCAAACTTTTTACTTGCTATATCTGACTCTGTCCCTGCAAACTGTGAACTAAAAATGAAACTGTAACTTTGCTTTCTAAATTTTCTCTTTATTTCAAACTGGTCTAGGAGACAGAAAAATAATGCCACAGCAAATGAGAAGAATGTTAACAAAGCAGGCTCTGCCTCAGTTACCAGGTCAACATCAATAGTGTGTGTTGGAGAAGAGAGGAAGTACACATCATTGTTTTGTGGATTGCTAGTGGCACCAGTACATTGTAACAGCTGTAACCTTCAGAATTTTCCTGCTAGAAAAAGCAAGAAAACTAGCAGAGCAATTTGGCTGTCATATAATGTGAGTTGAACTGATAGAAAGCTAGGTTTATTTCTCTTTCTTGATTAAACCTAATTTACAATAGATTCAGGGATGTAGAACAACATACAATCTGTACCTGTAAGCATCTCAGAGTTGAAAGCCTCTAATTTGTACCCCATTTGTTACATGCAATTTGAACCCCTTTCTGCTGGAGTTTTCTGGAATACCAGACTGTACAGTCAAAGAGTGAAGGAAGAACTTGTTTCTTCAATCCTGTCTTACAAAAGTATTCATAGAGAAAAAATTAATGCTTCCCATCACAGGTCATATGATGAAGCTTGGCTTTTATAAAGTAAAATGCAGCAATTTCAAACATTTATTCTTTGTCTTTCAGAAATATCTGTTTGATGAATTAAAGAAATACTTTTTTTCACCTCTCAGGGTGACAAGTAATTAGAGATAACTAACAAAAAGAAAAAAAAACCCAAAAAAACAGTGTCATAATTCGATACTGCTCCTACTCTTCCCCAAAAGGGTTTATATATGGATCAATGTGTTTTCAGGAAAAGAATTATTAATAAATTACCTTTCCTAGCAATCCATAAATTGAATCTGTTTCTAAGATGGCAGTCCAGACAGCTCTGAGTGCAGAAATCCCATGTAACTCACCAGCTAATGTTCAAATACGTTAGGTCATATATTTGCCAGGCTTTTGGAGTAAGAATGTTCACATAACTTGTTTAAAATGCTCCTGTTCTGTTTGGAGACAGTCAAAAGCCTGGGGATGTTGGGTTTCAGCATCATCCCTAATGTAAGCTACAGGCTGTAATGTCAGGAAGGCTGTAACAATTTTCTGGCCCTGGTTCCCATCAGCAGCTGAAGCAGATTAAAGTACCTGAATCACTTTGTAACTTGGTTCTGCCTGTTTCTTTGGTAGTGCACCATGCTCCTGTAGCACTGTGGGTTTGACAAGAACAATGCACTACCAAGTTAAAAACTTGTGCAGAAGGCATGCTAACCTTGGCCATACCTAAAGCCAGCATGAAAAAGGTCATTGGTCAGCCAAAGTTTGAGTCTTATTCTATTGCATATGCTTGGTACCTTCCATTAACCCTAATGGGTGTTACGTGCAAAGATACCAAATATTAATGTTTCAGAAATTAGGAGCTCACTTAAGGGATTGTACCCTTTCTAGGAGCTTCCTGGAATGCATTGTGAGGTGTGATAAAGGAGCTCTCACATAACTGAGCTTAAATAATAATGTGTATTTTAAGTATACATTATTTCCTAGTTTCTAAATGTCACACATAGAACTCTAATTTTGTTTATTATGCATATTAAGTCATAGCACAGATTATTTCTTGCTCTTCTGACCCTCAAATTTTCTTTCTTTCATTGTTTCCCCCCCCCGTGCCACTGAGACTGTGTATTGATGAAATCCCTAACCTGGCAGGGTGTGAGAGCGCACAGGCTGAGGCGTTCCCAGGCTCCATGCACCATGTGTCCAGGCTCCCCAGGAGAGGCAAGGGAAGCCTCGCACCCCTGCGAGAGGGACACAGCATGCTGACTTCCCAGCTGTCACTGTATGCTCTGATTGTCATAACAGTTTACAACAGATTAAGGGGAGTGGCTTTGACTGGCATATTGAGAAAACCGGTTGACATCAGCATACTCAAACAGGTGGGGCTAAACCTGCTAGCTTCCCAGCGGTACCTCCAAACATAGCTATCCTTTGTTTGATTAATGAATTAATGGTGTTAGCAAATTAAAGCAAAGCACATGATGGGCCCAGTGCATCCCTTGCAATCCAATTTCATCTTTAGATGAGAGCTAATGAAGAGTAAACAAGAAGCTGAGATAAACTGGGCTGATAAGGAGCAGAGCCTCTATATCTCCTTGGCTCCATTTGCACAAGTCCTAGAAATGTGTCTGTGGGCAGCCACCAGACTAGGTTATTTGTTTGCTCAAATTGATTAATAATTTCACACTTTTGACTTGGTCTAGTTTTCTTTACATTTGTCCAGATATTTGAACCAGATAACTAGCAAATGACAGCTTAAAAGGCATTAAGTAGGCAGATATACAAACACACCCTGCCATATCTGCCTTGGGCTTTGATGTGAATGACACACATCAATCTGATCAAGGCAGAGGGATGCAATGATTTATTCTTTGTGGAATTGTTCAGAGAGATGTTTGTGTGAAAGATTGTTCAAGTAAATTAGTCTCAGTCAATAGCACTGAGGAAAAATGGGTAAAGTGCTAAACAGACAGGTGGATCCAGTCAGCCTTTTGTGTATTTTTACCAAATTTCTGGGAAGGGTCAGGGGATCACATTTCCCTCTGCAGTAGTATAAGCCACACAACTCCTCCTGGTGTGTTCTAGAGACCACTTCTTATGTGTCCCAGAGGTAAGGAGGGGACCTGCCTTGAAATCCCCTCCTGTGGGTGCAGCTCCAGTGGAGGGGAGCAGGTAGGATTTAGGGTAAAACCCCTTAGGGCTTCAGTTTAACTGGTGTAATTTTGAATGTCTGCACCCAAAGATTTGTCTGCTTTTTCCAGAAACTACCTTCCCCTGAAATGCTTGCCTCTCTTGAAACCGTAGCTCTGCAGTGTGATTCCTCATGCTATGTGGATGACAGGGTTTACCCATATAAAAGTTCAGCAAAATGAAGCATAGATTTTGAAAACACAGCTTAGGGTTGTACATGATCAAAATGTAGATGTGTGTAAACATCATACAGTATTGCCCTTGCATGGCTTTTAAGTATGTATTTGAAGGTGAGTCCTTGCTAAACCAGGTGGACAGCCACACTGTCTCTCTGCTCCTTGCTCACTCATGGATCCAAACCAGTGTTCGTGTGTGTTGTGTCCACCCACGGAAAAAAGCACTCGTCTTGGTGTCAGCAGTGTTTGTATCTAATAGTTGAAGTCTCTGGGGTGTAAAAATCAATTTTTGGCTCGAAGTCCAGCAATATTCTGTATCAGCAGACCTGTGTAACTACACTCTGATTACAGTGGTTACAGTACAAGTTAGTTAACTACTACCAAAATGAGGGGGAAGAGAGGAAGAAGAGAGGAGAGGAAGAAAAGCACTTAATCTTTTAAGTCACATTGTACTTTATTTCTGCCAGTATTTTGCCCTGCTGGGTAAAAAAAAAAGCACATGTTTCTGTGCCTGGGCAGGATGAAGTGGAAAACTGTAAAATTATGTGTCACAACATGGTCTAGCTCCTCATCTTCCTAAAGCTTGCCAGTGTTTATCCAGGGGCTTGTCTTTTTGGTTTTGCTTTTCTTCTTCAGTGAAATTACTTTCCCTACCAGAATAAAAGGAAAAGAATACTGACATAATTGACTTTTTCCAGAGGGAAACCTGTTGATGTTTCAAGCTCTACCTGTCAAGCCTTGCCTAAAAACTGAAGTTCCTGCACCTTTCTTCCATGTGGTGAAGGAAATGTCTCTCACCAACACAATAATATGGGAGGGTCACATTTTTACCTGTACAGCAGTGGAGCTCCAAGTGAGCTACAAGCAGGATTTTAGCCCAGAGCATCACAAATGAGCTGGAGAAGTTGAGTAGGATATGCTGGAGGAAGCAGCAACAAGAACATCTTGCACATTAGCTCTCCTGCATGGAGACTAAAAATATCATTTACATCTTTCATATTAAATTATAAGAGAGGCTTTCAGCCCTGTGGCTTCTACACTGGCAGGCCTTCAGAGGGGTATGGGATGCTACCCCAAATGGCTGGCAACTGGACAGGGAGCTGGTAGTAGCTAAAGAGCTGCCCTACCAGGAGTCCTGTGCTGATTTCATCCCACTACACATCTTGTATCTGTCTCTGTAGACAAATAATCATGGTTTCATGAAAATGGGGTGCTTCTCATCTGCTTCACAGAAACCTATGAAAGATTTCTCAGGGTGGGATAGCAACACAGAATCATAGAATCAGCTAGGTTGGAAAAGACCTTTAAGATCACCAAATCCAAAATTAATGTGTGAAACAATATTAGCATTTTGTAAAGTAAAAGTAAGGGCTGCAGTGGTTAATAAAATAATCTTCTTAATAATTAGAAACAAACCAAAAAAGTTAAATTTCAGTTTAAATTCAGGGGAGTGTAACATATTACATGGAAGTCCTGAGGAACTTCATCTTATACACTGACATTTCCATTATTTGAATAGAGCTATTATTCTACAATTCAGCTGAAAAATTAATTTCTGGAGTCAAATTAATGACAAAATATTCTATATGCAATTACAATATATGCAATGTATTCACAGAATTTAAACTAAATTGTCCATTTGCGTGATTAGTATAACAATTTTTTGTTTGGAAACTGTTTTCCCATCTTGAAGAAAGTGACTAAGAAATGCACAAGGGCAGCCTTCACTGTGACCCTCATACACCCATAATATATTCAGAATATATTCCAATCTTCTTTGCTATAACCTATCTGAAAATTATGCAAAATTCAAGACTGGAGCTGAACCCTCACTAGTCCAGGATAAACTGTCAAAGCATTGCTGAGGGATTTGACCAAGCAGCTCCAATTAATATTATACTAAATCCCTATGCACAGCTTTAAAAATTGAGCCCTGAAGGACTAACCTGTTTGCCTACATTCTTTATTATTATTGTTGTATCAACAGGATTTGTAGAGCTAGGTAACATCAGTTCATCACTGCCACCACCTGGTAAAACTCCAAACCCCTATACTCTCGAGTACAGGTGAATTGGAAATGTAGCAGTGGTTAAATAGGGAAGAAAGAGCAAATCCTGGGTGTAATAATCCTAAATCAGTGCTTCAATGTGGAATGGAAATCTGAGGACCCACACAATAGCTTCCAGTCTGCCTAAAGTGGAAAGATAAGACCAAACCTCCAGGGATGTAGGTGGCTTAGGTTGCCTTTTTTCCTTTTATTTAATTAGCAATTGATCTGGCTGTGGGTGTTTTACAAGGACTAGACTGAGAGTGACTAGCTGAAGTAAACCTGGCTAGAGAAGATGATAATATTATTATTCATAGTATGTTTGTTCTGCCAAACTCTTCGATATAGTATCATAGAATAGTTAGGGTTGGAAAGGACCTTAAGATCATCTAGTTCCAA
>JBAFWW010060760.1:52801-57170 GCA_036873685.1 Agapornis canus | reverse complement strand
CTTGCACTTGGCATGGTTAAACTTCATGAGGCTGGCTGAAGCCCACCTGTCCCAACTACCAGGCTATTGTTATATTGATCACCTAAAACTTACTGCAGTATTTTAAAGTGTTAAGAAATGGAGCACATTATATGTCACTACCCAGGAACTGCCCTAAATACCCTGACTGGGATTCACTGCACTTAGTAAGCATTTAAATGTTCTACATTTACCTGACATTATATCCCTACCTTCCTTCTCTAGTTATTGAATAGAGACTATTTTCTAAGTAAGTCAATTCACCCACCTGTTTCAGGTATCTGTCCACAGATGGATAAATTGATGACTGTAATTGCTTTTACTACTGCTTCAAAAACCAGATGTGAAGTACCAGGTTCAAATCCAAAGACTGGAATAATCTCCCCACTTTCTGACACTGAGTAGCTAAGGTATTACATTTGCAGAAATCAATTTCTCTGATAATGTTCTCATGCTCAAAGCACAGAAATACTGAGTACTGTACACACACATACACACACTCTTCATTATGTTTATAAAAAAATAAATTTATGCTCAAAAAATAAATGTGAACATTCCAAAATAAAAAACATTGCTTTTTACCTGATAAGAGTATCTGATAGAATTTTAACAACCAAATGCCTGAGATGCTTGGCTTTGACACTGTCACTGGGACTCTTCATGTTTCCTGCTGATACTCTTAATACCAAACAACTGTCTCTCCCTGGAAGCTTGTCTCAACTCCAAACTCTGCCCCTTCCCAACTGAAGGCTCTGATCTCTAAATTGATGCAGCCTCTTGCCTATTTCCCTAATACCATGCTCCACTGCTCCTGGCTGCATGCCAGCTTCAAGATGGCAGGCAACATAATTGTTCAGCATATTCCTGGTGTTGTGGCTAGTGCTCTTTCCTGGAAATCAGGAGATGGAGGTTTCATCTACTTGGAAATTAACAGAACCATTGACTTCACAGGTTGAGTGCAGTAATTATGACCCTCTCAACAACATTTCTCCAGGTTAGAAAAACCCACACCTCCTGGTTGAACCTTCTCAGGAAGCTACAAGTATGTGGATGCTTTTGGCAGTAAAATATACTTTGTCTAGTGTATTAAGTCTTTTTCATTTAAAAAACTCCAAAGCCTGAGATTATGTAATCTACGCAGGTAATGTAAAATCCAAAATGTATCTTCACTGTTGCCCTATTCCTTATTTATTTTATTCTGTCATGTTTTCCCTATGTTCTTTTCTCATTTACTTACATGATGACCTTTAACAAACTGAGGGGCCCTGGCCAATGGAGACAAAGAAGATGTCTCTCTTCTTCCTTTTCCCTCTGCCTTCTGCACAAGTCTCTTCCTTCCCTGACTTTTCCTTGTAAATTGCATTCACTTCCTTTTTTATATTCCCATCTCCTCTAGTAAGGAGAGAGCAAAAATTTTATAAACAGGTATCTAGTCCTTTTGGCTGACAATTCTTGGTCTTTCAGAAGATCAGTAATCTTGCACTAAATTTGGTGCAAGGGATGAATAAGCATAACCTCTTTCTCCAGTGATATCTCAGTGCACTTACATGATGTTGGTTCAATCTCTCAGAGAGTTAGAAGTTTCAAAAGACCCAGTATAGGAAGTCCCGAAACTGTCTGTTTTGACAAATGACATATCATAGAAATGAGAAAGGCTGAATTGTGTAACTCATGGGTGTAACTCAAGTTATCTCCCTTTTTTTTTATAGGCAACAATATGCAGTATTTTAGCTATCAACACAGCTATAAATGTAGCCACATCTACATAATCATATGCACAGATATCTCAGTTTATCCAGCAGAATGGCAGACAGCATATAGGATATGTAAACAGATCTGCCAAACACTTAGAAAACAACTTTAATAACAAGTGTCATTCTTTTCTGTAAAGTAGCTGTTTTTAACACACATGATCTAACTCTTGTTTGCTCTTTAAAGTTTTATTGTCTTGGCATTTTATACAGGAAGAGAGCATTAGCATACTCAGGAGAACTGCTAAAAGTAAAAGGCCTCAAGCTACCCACTGCATGGTTGATAGCATAAAGCATGGGATATAAAAACTTTTGTCTGATTGCTCACTTTACTTGTTTTAGAGTAGTGTTACTCTCAAGAGCATATATTCATGTTCTTTCTACTTCAAGTTTTATTACTTCTTTTGTATTATTTAATACATCTAAAGACACTTCCAAAAGACAAATTTTTCCATTTTGAAAAAGTAATGGTTTGGAACCTGATAAAATACATGAATGTTCACAGTGTATTATTTTCAAAGGCAAGTAGAATAAATGTGCAATAAAACAATTAAATGTGTGACAATAAACATTTTTGTGTGATCACGGATATATTAACATGCCAAACAAAAGAAGAAAAACTAGGCAAAATATTCCACCTAAAAAAAAGAGTTGGCTCAAAATAGATTCTTTACACACCAGGGCATAAGTAAAAAGGGAGTTTGGTCTCTATTACTGTTATTGCTAAATATCCCAGTCTATAAATTAAAATTAACATTAAAAATGGGAATGGGAAAATGAATGAAGAAAAGGCAAATTGGATCAGCTATTTTAAACATAGAAAAAAGTCATTATTGTGCATACATGTTAAAAATCGTCCTATAGTAAACTTAAACCTACACCTACTTAGATATCACACTGCTAATTATTATATAAATAACCTGGGAAACAATACCTCCAAGATACATGTTTTACTATTTAGTAAACAAGAAAGTGCCATGTTTGACATCACTGATTAAGGCCAGGCATTTCTAAGGCTTCAGACACATTTCTGAAATCCACAATACATCAATTTTTAATACTTCCACTCTCTCAGCTCCATTAAAAAGATGGTAGGGGAAAGATTTTAGAGTAATTAATGATATAGTTAGCTGCTAAATATTAATAGGAATCGTAGTCTTGCATAAAATATAACATATAAACCTTGCCAATACAGACGCACCAGTAATTAAACTTGAATATGTAATTACACTGATTTATACGACAGGCAAAAAGTTACACTTTACTGGCTTCTATGTAAACTGTGGGCAACAGTTAAACTTTGCATTTTATGGTTTATATAAATGGGCAATATCTCTACTACAGTTCATAAATGGTTTAGAGACGCATAGTTAAAATTACAACTAATTTCAACATGAACATTCTGACTATATCTTCCAAACCAGACTGAAAATGACCACTGATATCAGCCTCCTGTTACATTCCATGCTCACAAGCAAGTTGAAGAAGCAAAAACAAAAAAAAAAAACAAAACCCAAGGTTACACCAATTTACTACAAAGTAAATGAAGACTCATATATTTAAATGCTGTAATATAAATGTTTAGTTTCAAACATACTCTTCCAGATGTTTCACTTACCATGTCTCAAAGCACTTTTAAGTAATACTGTGTCTTAGACTAAGGCATTTTTTTCTTGAAGGGATGCTAACTGCACTTACATGTGAGGCTGAGGAGAGCAGCCTGGACTGCTATTTCCATTACTGTCAATGTGATCCAGTGAACCATTGAGATCTTCATGGACTGCCTGCAGTAAGCCACTGGATGCGTTATTTATCAATCCTGGGTTACTAAGTAATGGTAAACTACTCTCTGCCAGTGCAGCCTACCAAAATGAAGAGTAAAAATAAAAAATATTAGTCCATACATATACAAATAACTTCTAAATGTTCATACATGTATAAATGTACACACACAAAGCAGCTCATTTTGGGTAGTTGCAGCAGTGGTCAGAAGGATTTTGTGCATTTTCCACTTTTCACATTCTGAATGTAGCAGCATCTTTATTTCCAGTTTACTATTTCTCTGACATAGGCTTCATTATTTTCCATTATTATGTTCCAATATTCATGGCACTTTCTAGTTTTACATTATTTTTTGACTTTGAATTACACTTAACCCCTATGCCCTTCCACACAATGTATGGCTCCTTTATAATGCAGGCAGCTGCTATACTTTAAAAAAATGACCAGAACTTAACTCAAAATAAAGAAGTCCTGACATTTGCCTCTTCTGCATAAAAATTATATATTATAATTAAACTTTAAAGTTTTTGCCATGAGCACCATGTTCCCCAACACTATGATGTGAAATCATTTATGACAGCTTGGATAAATATTAATGCATATCCACATGCATTTGCAAAAGCTTCTATCAATCTAACATTTGCAGCAAAACTGAGTGTTCCAGATTTTGCCACAGGGTGTCCTTCTTGCTTCTTCACATCAAAAGTAGCATGAATAAGAACTAGTGCTTCTTGCGGTGCTACAACTTTCTTGGATGATAAACCCAACTATTTAGAATGACCATCAGGTCCACATATAAATACAGGTAACAATATAAT
>JBAFWW010060760.1:37801-42801 GCA_036873685.1 Agapornis canus | reverse complement strand
TAAAGTCCTGTGGACACTGTTAGCAATGGACTAGTGCCAACAGCTGTGAAGGGGTGAAGGGTCCTCAAAGCACAGTGCCTGCCAGGATTGTCTACACACTTCATCCTTTCCCACGGAGGTCCAGTTAGTGCCCCCTGCAATCTGCCATCATCAATCTAATTCAATAGAATGACAGAGTCCAGGCAGTGTGAAACACTGAACTCTGCCACTGAGTCGGCATCGACACTGCACTGGGTCTCATTACAACTGATGGACCTTACTTCACTAGCAGTCAGACAAAGCAAAAAATGGCATAATTGGTCACACTGCAAGCAAAACCTTCGCTTGGACTGTTACATTACAGCCTAGCCTTTGTAAATGGTAAACAGTTCTCAAGCAGCCTTTCAACTGCCATAAGAAAACATGACGTTACTGAAACCTGCACTTTTCTTAATCAACTGATACCATCTTATGCTCATATGCCACCTAAATATTCATAGTTTCAGACTCAAACAAACTGCCATTTTTTTTAAAAAAAAAGAGGAAGAAGTGTTTGAAATCTGTAACTTGTTGATAGAAATATCAGAACATTAAAGAGGAAAATGTATCTTACAACATGAAAAGAGTATTTTTTTTTTCCCCCATAAGTTAGGTTGCAAGAAGAAATGCTCAAAATAGTATTCCACTGATATGGCTTTGGATACCTACAACATGATTAGATTATAACATTAATTGTAATGCGAATCACTTGGTGCTTAATGCTGTCATTTTCCAGAGAGTTCTGTAGTACTTGCATTAATTCAGCTTAAGAGTTACACCTGCAGACCAAGACTGGACTAAGGAAAAGAACTTGTATGTAATTTTAAGAAGAGTACCTGCAGGTATTTTGGGCATGCTGAATATAATTTAGTCAGTGTATCTTTAATTGAAGAACATCTGAGGCAGAGGATGGGGAAAGGGTTTCTTCTTGGCTTCATATTATTATGTGTGACACTTTAGAGACATGCAATTTGCCATGACATAAATTCCTAACAAACAAGTTCAGCTAACACTATCTTGTAAATCTTACAGAACAAACTGCAGGTTTTCCTGGGTTTACAAAACTTTCATTTTAAGGGAAATGACAATAAATTACATTATTGTATACTCTTCGTATTGCTTTGGGTTTCCAGTACAAAAATACAGAAGACCCAAACAGTTTGCCTTGTCTAAAACAAGAACAAGTATTCCTACATGCATGAGAAGGAGACAATGTGTTAAAAAGGCAAGAAACCTGAAAGGCCTTTCTCCACATAACGGCAACAAAATCTCACGTTCCTTTCTGTGTTCCTTGTGCTCCCCTGAACAGCCCCAAGAGGGACCGGACTCCTGAGAAATGCCCTCCTTTGACTCCTGCACAGGCCAGAGGGGGCAGCACAGTGGAAGTGCTCCCCACAGTCATTCTGTGCTGCCGAGGTTTGTGCCCAGCCTCCGCAGCCTGTTAAGCGTAGACTCAATGCTGTGAAGCCCCGCGTGTACGCTTGCATAAACTGGAGGGAGCATTCACATAGATGCAGTGACCTCTAATGGTTAGAGCCTGAACAGGGCACTCGAGTCCTGTGGTTCCAGATTGTGGAATCCCTGGGGACCTCCTGGAGTGTGTCTGACATAACACTTCCTGCTTACAGAAAAATGCCCACCATCAGCCTAGGAGTGATTTTGGGTGGAGATACGCTCTGCTACTCCTTTGTTCTGCAGAATGGCATAGACAAACTTTGGGTCAGAAGGGGAAGAAGGAAGAGGGGTCCTGACCCAGCGTTTCAAGAACTGAATATGGCTTGGATCCGGTCTCTGCTCCGGGGACTGCATTTTCCATTCACAATGAATGGCACTAGGGTCTTAGTTCAAGCAAAATGCTGTAGACGATGCTGATGTTAGATAATTATTGCATAATTTATAATGTGAAAAATCTATCAGTAAAAATACCCCACTTGTTCATGAGTATCAACAAATTTGATGTAAGAAAAGTGTAGCTTTAAGCTACAGTCACTAAGGCAAGTGTTTTCAATTTAGTTTAGGTTAATAGTAACTAAGTAAGGAGATAATACATCCATATAACAAACCTGTATTTCTAACTGTTGAACCACTTGCATTTGCACCCGACACTGAGCAGTGCTTCTGTCATCCAATGCATGTTCATTGTTAAGGTGCCTGGAGAAGAAAGAGAACACTAGTAAGGCAGTGCTAAGATGAGGAATATTTCTTTATGAGTCCAATTTTTCTCTCCTGTGCATATGGCTTCCATTAGTTTCAATGGCAGTTACGCAAAAAGAGCCACTTACAGCATGCCTTACACATAACAATACAAAATAAGAAAACTGATTATTTCATTTAGTTCTACAGATTTTGTCAGTGATGGCTGCCAGATATCCCGTTCCTATCTTCCAGGTCACATGCCACCTAAAGATCAATGTAACTTGTTATCAGTATTTTGTAGAACGACTGAACTGACTTCCATTCCCTGTTGCTGGTGCAGATGAACAGAAAATCACTTTACAAATGATTCTTCAAAAGATGTAATTGCTTTTAGGCTGCTTGAATTACTGTGAATTAATGTAGACTTTGTTAAAGATTTCTCTATCTGCTCTTCTTTAATCATTAAACAAAAACAACAAGAAAACATCTGTTCCCCCTTCCCCAAAATGGAGCTGTAGTGTAACATCACTACCTCTGAAGATGAAGGCAATGGTCAGGCTCCACAGGCCGAGGAAGAGTGTGCAAGGTTAAAGCAGGGGAAGCAACAGCTACACACCTTAATCACGCAACAAGTTTCCCCGGAAGGGTTCAGGCTATGCATGCCAGTTTAGGGAAACAAAACTACACTCTGCAACAGGGCAAGAGGACCGCAGTGAGTGGCTGGCTGTAACTGAAGTACAGCCCAGACCCGAGTGGCTGTCCCCTGTATGTTTCAATTGATTACAACTTGTCAAAGCTCATGTAATACTGTTTTTTTGAAGGACAGTGGTTTCAGTTTATTCTCTCTCTTTTCCAGGATCAAAGAAGTCCCTTTTGGAGCTTTACTAGTGGGTTTGCTGCTCCAGTGAGAAGAAAATGTAAGGATCAGGCTAAAGAAGAAAAGGAGCAGAGGAGTTTTGCCTTTGAATGTGGATCTTACTGGCTGTTTCCACAAAAGGGGTAAGCTTTGCAGGGACTACAGTCATAGCTGGTCTCACAGTCACAGAAACTACGTTATCTGCACCACAGAGATCTTTTTCTTTTTTGCGTGTGTTCTGTTAAAGTAATTCTCTAATGTTTTCAGTTAACTGGTTACAAAATTGCCAAAAAAGGACTGGAGGAAGATTTTACCTGTGCATCATCACCATTATCACCAGTACAACACTGAGTTTCCACATGCATGTACGCTCTCCTATGTGCACACTCAGGTATATATGTATAACACATGGCAGTCAGCAATGGTATAGTGAGATGGGTATAGAAGATCTGGCCCTAGTCTGAGGTTACTGCCTACTCATGATTATTTATTAGTTATTACAACACCATATGTTTGCATTACACCTTACAAAATAGATACAGACTCAGTCCTTGCCCTGAGGAACTTTAAATGTAACAGCAGTATGCAGTGTGGAAGAAGAAAGTCCAGTATAATGTAATTTTGATACGATTACATGGTAACTTGGGAGAATGTTGCATGTTTTTTGAGAGTTAACACAGTAATCTTCAGAAACTCATATGAGATATACACATCTCTTATGCCATACTTTCACCTCATGTGGTTACTTCTGCTGTGCGCTTTGGAGAAAAGCAATTTTATGAAAACATTAAGAGTTTAAAAATTGTTTTAAGAGTTATTTTTTTCTGATCTTTTTTTGCCTGTGAAGTAGGCTTGCTTTATTTATCATGCATGTACGGGCAATGTAGTGAAAGAAAAACTAGGTCTAATGCATTTTTAAAAACCTCTAAAATAACTTTTCTCTGTTTAAAGTTGCTTCAGTTTTAGGGTCCAATATGCTGCAATCTGCCAAGGCAGATGTACATTCTTTCCTACAGAAGGCTGGGAAGAATTCCAAAGTTTTGGGTGTTCTTTTTTTTTTTTGTCTCTTGTCATGCCTTGTAAGTTATGTGCAGGTTGTGCTGGTCAGTTTTCATACTTCACTGGCATATTCCTAATCTTTTATCTTGTCTGCATCCCTCACTAATCCCATGTTAACTTGATTTATAATTAAGAAAAACAGGTGGTTTGTTTGCTTGTTTGTTTGTTTGGGTTTTTTTTCTAAGATAATATCTTAGAGGACTGGAAAGTGTTCCTGAAGAGCTGGGTTACTGGTTTGTAAGTGTAGACACATGCAGCTTCTTTCATTAGTTTGCTGTTTGTTCAGTTGTTGAAAGACACAGGATTTTATCCTGATTATATTTGCAACGTATTAGGAAGTCAGGAGGCAAATTATGAACTTCACATAGCATTATAAAGCAGAGGGGAATGAATGTATTATTAATAACTGAACAATATAAACAGTACCGCATGTTCTAAAAGATGCAGATATGGGATGAGATATTCTAGGAACACTCTGGAATAAATAATGAAGTGGGTCAAAATGTACTGTTTTTTTTTTTCTTGCAAACAGATTTGGAGTCTGCAAAGCAAAAGATAATACACCATTAGAGGAAAGAAGAGAGATAGTTTCAACAAAAATTCTAGTGGACATTTACCCATATCAATTAACCTCTATATAACTTCGCACTCTTGTCAGTCTCTCTCAAAAGCAGCCCAGGACTAAAATAGCAAAGTGCTATAGGTCAGGATGAGGTGCACTGGCAGTTACGTGGAGGAATATACACAGAACCTGTCTGCACTATGCTCAGTTCCAGTCAGAGCTATTATAAGCTCCTCTTTAATGAGCACTAAAATTCAGTCACACATTTCTAAAAGGAGAGCACGATTGGTTTATGTTATAAAATTCAAACAAAAATTCTTTGAAAATATTTGGGGGAAAAAAAAAGAATCACGGCTTGAACATCATTGC